>APFE030363258.1:34667-46725 GCA_000404065.3 Pinus taeda | reverse complement strand
ATATATAACTTTTAATTTATAAAGTTATGTTACTTTATTTTATCACTTAATCTTGCTATACATACCACCGAGATGAAGGAGAACATTGAAAGCAAAAGTCACATTCACTTCGATAGAAGTAATGTTGACATTTTCTTAAGGGATTTGGAAAGATATTTAGGCTCTCTTACTTATGAAAACAACATTGATCAAATCTCTTACCATTTTACTACTATCCTTTCCACCACCATTAGAAAATTGTCTACTAAGACTTTGTATAAGAAAATAATAGAACTTCCAATCATTGGTATGAAAAAGACTGTAAAATTACTAGGAAAGCATTCAAAAATGCCCTACTGAAAGCATTAAGTTCTAGAATATCAGTATATACAAATATCTCATTAAGAGGAATAAGGGGTCATATATTAATAAGAGACAAGAGCATCTTCTCCACCTTTCTAAAGTTGCACCCATAAAGTTTTGACGAAATCTACTTGTCCATAAAACTAAAGATAATCATTTTATCCCCCTAGAAAATTGGGATAACTATCTTATGAAGTTGTATGACTCTCCGGACACCATGGGCACCATATTAAACACTCATATTAAGGATTATATATTTTCTCGGGAAGACGTTGAGTCTAGGATTAATAAGCTCGCTAATGGGAAAGCCAAAGATATTGAACGTTATGAAGCTCGGATCTTTAAAATGGGAAACTCTATCCTCATTCCTCATCTCCACAAGCTTCTCAATTTGGTTGTAAAGCATGACTTCCCTAAGCTTTGGATGCAAAGCCTTATTGTGCCTATCTTAAAAAATGGGGACAAAAGAGTTCCCTCTAACTACAAGACCATTATGATTAACCACATCACAACCAAGGTTTATGGGTTCATTTTGGAAGAAACGCTTAGCCTTTGGCTTGAGAACCAGCATAAAAGAGCTAAAGGGCAAGTTTGTTTTAGGAGACATCACTCGACCATTGACCACATTGTCACCCTTAGGATCATCGCAAAGGAGTGTTGCAATAGTAAAACTAATCTCTTCTGCTGTTTTGTGGACTTTAGAAAAGCTTTCGACACTATCCCCCAAAACAAGCTATGGAAGAGGCTTGAAGACATCATGGTTCCTCGTGAATTGAGAATTGTTGTGTTCTACCTCTACGAGACTGACATTTCCAAGATTATACCAACGAAGGGTGGTCTAAGATATTAAACTTAATATTGGGGTTAAGCAAGGCTGTCCCTTTCCCTTGCCCTTTTTTCTATTTACATCGATAAGTTAGAAGAGTGTCTTGAAACTGCGCGATGCAAGGCACCAAGCTCACTGATATTATCATTACTATTCTCCTTTATGCTGATGATATTATTCTTTTGGCAAGGAGCCATGATAACTTAGACAAACAACAAGAAACTTCATGTCCACTGTTCTGATATGGGTATGTCAGTTAACACTGACAAGACTTAAGTCATGATCATTAAATCCAAAAAGATCACCCATGGTAGTTTTGTCTATGATAACCATTGCCTTGAGAAGGTTGCTTCTTATAAATATTTTGGTATTGACTTTCCTCATCAGCTCAGCTAGAATTATAGCATCGAGAAAAGAATCATCAGAGGTTGGAAAGCTTATAATTGTAAGTCAGTCGATCTTTACATTTGGAGTAAAAAAAGGATCCTCTTTGAAACTCTTGTCACCCCTGTTATCTTATATGGATGTAAATTTTGGGGGTGAAATATATCTAGGGAGTCATGGAGAAAGATTGAGATGATCCAAAAGCAATTCATAACATATAACCTCAGGATTAAGGAAATACTCCGTATCCTATCCTCTTGATTAAATCTGGGCTATCCCCTATTGGAAATGTGGTTATGTTTAGATATGTGATTTATAAGAAGAAGCTTCACAATATGTAATCCAAGATGATCCCAAAAATTGCTTCTAACTTTAGTAAAAACCCCCACCTGTGCCTCAAGCGCAGGTGGCATCACGATGCTCAATCTTGGCTCAACCTTTGGGGGATTAAAGAGGAGATCATCATGGGAAGCAAGAATAATATCAAAGATATTCTCATCTAGATTTAAACAGAAATGCAACAAATCATAGAGATAACCATAAATACAAAGATGAAGTAGAAATAATACTTCATTTCATTAATGTAAAATACTGAAATATGCGTACAAACAAAAATGGAAATAAACTAGCTCGGGCAATGGTAGCTTACCTCTGAGGAGAGATGTGGCAGCTACATGCCTTTGGACTGTCTTACAATGAGGCTCGAAGGCCTATTTATTGTTGAGAAACAATGGAAACCCTAAACATCCAAAAACCTAACCTTAGGAGATGAAGCGCCAAACTATGGGTTTCGTTTTGGGTAAATTAGTACATCAACTTCCCAGGGTCGTAACTTTGGCATACGATCTCCGTTTAATGAGCACAATACCTCACTAGAAATATCTGTCCGAGGAATACAACTTTGGGATGAGAAACATCGGTCCATGGACACATGTTTCTCCCAGGTTTCCCAAGAAAATGTTGTTTAGGGCCTCAAAACAAATCCAAAAGTTTAAGACCCAAAAAACTACTAAAAATAGTAAACTATACTACAATTAAGGAAATTGAAAAACTGAAAGAAACAATGGTGGGGGTCCAAGTAGAATTGGCGGGTGGCCACCAATATCCACCTAGATCATTCCTTCCCCCTTAGGAAGCAATGGTCCCTATTGCATTGAGTTCCTCCATGAGATGAGGAAACTTCTACTGAACTTGGTCCCTGGTGAGCCACTTTCCCTGATGAAGGAGTTGGCCTGCTTTGACAACTCCATACAGTTGGATCTTCTACTGGCGAGTGTTCTTGATCTTTGTATCCATGATCCGATCAGTTGCAGCTTGTTCCATGCAATCTGGATTTAACTCTATTGGTGTGAGTTGTTTTGCAATGTCACATATGTATAGTAATGGTGAAAACCATGGCCAAAGGCGGTCCACATTGAATACTAGGTGCAGGCCAAGGAATGGGGGAATGCTGAGCTCAAATGAATTATCTCCCACATCCTTAGTAATGGTGTAAGGTCCATATCAGAGTGGTCTAAGTCTTTGATTGGCTCCAGTAAGACATTTCTTTTGTAAATGCAAGTAGACTTTGTCACCCACCTGAAACTTGTGTGGCACTCGATGTTGATCATATTACTACTGGTACTTGGCATTTGATTTCTCCAGAATGTCATGGACTTGTTGGCGGATATGTTGGATGTGCTCAATGAAGTTGTTTTCCTTATTTATTTCGGACTGGACATGATCCGAATCTACCTGAGTAGCTACAAATGGCATGGCCACATAAATGGGACATAGTGGCTGGAATCCCAAGCCCACCTGAAAGGGCTATGGCTAGTCGAGCTGTGGAGAGCTCAGTTTTAGCGGTGCTGAGCATAGGGTAGGCTCTCATCCCATGTGAATGGATGCTTTGAGTTGTACATGCACAGAATGTGCATGATCATCCTGTTGAGAACCTCTGTCTGACCATTAGTTTGGAGATGGAAGGCTATGGACTTAGTGAGTTTGGTGTCCAGCATCGACTAGAGACTGGACCAAAATGTACTGAGGAAACTACTGTCTCGATCTAAGATGATAGACTGTGGGATCCCAAAGTGTACCCACACTCGTTCAAAGAGGAGTTTAGTAGTTGTTTCTGCTGTGATATTCTTCTTGTAGGCCGCCATAATGGCCATCATCGAGAACTTGTTGACAACCATAAAAGCACAATTGTTTCCATTCTTAGTAGAAGGAAGGCCTGTCATGTAATCCATGGATATGGATTCCTAAGGTTGACTAGGGGTAGGCAGCAGAGTATAGAGGCCTTTCTTCTTGATGGTCGGTCTGGCAATGGTGTAGGTAGTGCAAGATCTAATGTACTTCCCGACATCCTGTTGAAGATTTGGCCAATAGAAATACTTCTACAATACTGCCACCATTTTCTCAACCCTGAAATTCCCAACAGCCTAACTATAGTGTGCTTCCCAAATCATCTTGGCACGCTTGCTTGAAGGAATACAAAGGTGATCCAGGTGGCATAACAGGGCATCTTGGAGGTGAAAATCTAGAACATGCTGACCCTCCAAGAGTGTCTAGTATGTGTGGATGAATTCTAGGTAACTTTTATAGAGAAGTGGCCAATCATAAGTCTCGTGCCCACAAGAGTTGAGGATGGTGGTTAACGCCATGATCGGTGGTCGACTGAGGAAATCTGCAACATTATTGGTGTTGCCCTTCTTATACTTGATATTCAAATGGAACTGTTGTAGGTATGTGGACCACTTCTGATGGCAATCATTTTGCAAATTCCATTGGGTTTGTATGAACTACAGGAGCTAGTGGTCTATGTGAATGGCGATTTCCTTCCCCAAAATGTAATGCTTCCATTTCGGCAGAACTACAAAATGGAATACATCTCTTTGTCATAAGTGGGATACTTCCGGACTGTGTTTGAAAGTGTCTCACTATGATATGCCACTAGATGCCTGTGTTGAGTAAGGACTGCCCCAATAGCATAGTTAGAGGCATCTGTCTTGATCTCAAATGGTTGTTGCAAGTTTGGTAATGCGAGCACTAGTGTCGAGCATAGGTGATGTTTTAGCTTTGTGAATGCCTTCTGTTGAGATTCACACCAAAAGAATTTTTCTTTCGCTCCTCCCTTGGTGACTTGACTCAAGGGCCAAGTGATATGAGAAAATCCCAACACAAACCTATAGTAGAAGTTGGCAAGACCCACAAAGATGTGGAGCTCTGTTAGAGTGGTTAGAGATGGCCAATCCCGAATGACTTGGATCTTGTCTGGATCCACATGCACCCCCTATTCATCAATAATGTATCCAGATACTAAACTTGGGTCATGCCAAAAGTGCATTTCTTCAAATTGGCACATAACTTGTGTTTCTGCAATGTTTGGAGAACCTGTCAGATGTGGTGGAGGTGCTCTTCCCAACTTTGGCTGAAGATTATGATGTCATCCAAGTATACCACTACAAATGAGTTAGTGAACGATTGCAATATGTCATCCATTAGCCTCATGAATGTTGCAAGAGCATTTGTCAACCTAAAAGGAATAACCAACCATTCAAAAAGGCCCTCCTTGGCTTTGAAGGCAGTCTTCCATACATCAAAGGGTTCAATTAGTACCTGTTGATATCCTGACTTCAAATCAATCTTGTTGAAATATTTTCCCCCCTTCAGTTGGTCCAAAAGGTCATTAATCTGTGGGATCGGGTACCTATTCTAGACAATGATCTTGTTCAATGCCCGATAGTAAATACAAAGTCTTTAAGTCCTATCCTTCTTCTGTACCAACATGATCAGGCTCCCAAAGGGTGATGAACTCAATCAGATGTGACCTTTCTACAACAGCTCCTGAATATACCTCTTGATTTCATCGTTCTCCAGAACGGAGCACCGATAGATTGGTCAATTGGGCAACAATGCACCTAGGGTCAGATCAATGGAGTGCTCGACCTCACCATGCAGAGGAACCCCTGTGGGGGAGGTGAAGATGTCCTCGTACTCCTCCACGACCTTATCCATCTGGAGTTGTTGTGCGGAGGGGCCCTTTCTAGAGGTCATGGCCACAGTCTTCTTCTTTCCTTGAGGGCATATTGTCAGGAAAATAATTTTTCTAGTTTTGGAAATGAGCTTACTACATTGTTTTGTAGTAACCAAAGGGATGGTGGTAGGCGGTGCTACCTTTGGTATCCTATACAACTTATTTCCTCAAGTAACAATAAAAGCACAAGGCATTGACTCATACACAACATGTCGCTTCCACAAGTATGGTTGGCCTAATAATACGTCAAAAACATCAAGGGGAGAAATGTCACACACTACCTCATCCGTGAAGGGCTTGATGTTGTATGGAAGGTGACACTGCTGGCTCATGCGAAGATGGCATCCTTGGTGAAGCCACCCAATGGTGTATGGTTGTGGATGTGTTATGGTCGATAAGCCCAGCCACTTCACGACCTCTACCGAAATGAGGTTCTTTTGGCTCCCACTATCGATAATGAACTATAAATGGGAGCCCTTTATCCACATCTGGGGGTGGAAGGGGCGCTCCTCCTCCTCTAGATCTTTGGGTTCCTTATTCTGGATCTTTATGATGGCAATGGTGGCGTTGGGATCTGCATTGATAATCTACTTCCCTTTGTCATTCCCCTTATCAAGGTCTGACTCAGAGTCAGAACACGCATCTAATTCCAAAGCATTTAGCTTGGCCGCTAGTGACTGCTTGGCCCGACACTCACTTGTGTTGCGAGTGGAGCTCTTATGGAACTCACACTACTTTCCTGTGTCCTTCTTTAGCTTTGCGGTGTTGTTATTTTCTTGTGGCTTTGTTGGGTTGTCTTGGGTCACCTGACCTTGGCTTTATCCTTTGTCCAATGGTTTGGGGGCACCTTTCCCTTGCTTTGGATTTGCAGATCCAAAGTCTCGCTTCTTTTGTTTAAACTTCTGCTTGTTCTTGATAGCGTATCGATACGCTGTTTTGAGCGAGGAGATGTGCATGAACTCCATCTCGTCCTGGATGTACTTGTGTAGGGAGCCATGGTATTTGAGAAACAAATGCAGCTCAAAATCCTTGATACCCAACTTTGTACGAAGGGTATGAAAAATATTGGTAAAATCTGGAACGTCTTGGTCCCTTTCTTGCCACAGCATGGTCCACTTTATCTATTTATCCTCATAGCTCCTGACAAGGTAGTACTTCTCCTAAATGGCTTTCTGGAATGAATTCCAATTGGGTGTGGCTAAAAACAGTGAGGTTGTACTTTCATCCCTTTTCTTGCAATAGGTTTCCCCCCAGTCCTTGATGTGTGGGGTGACTTTGAGAAGAGTGAAAGTAATATTTTTCCAGCTAGAAAAATCATGAACAAAAAAATACCCTTCTAGCAGATTTAACCATTTATCTAGAGTGTCTGCATCTATCCGACCCTCAAATATGGGAATGTCAAAGTTAACTTGTACCTTAAAGGGTGTGGCACTTCCAGAGTAGCTATTGGAAGTAGATGTGTTGCCATTGGGTAGCTGCTGAAGGATTTGGGCAAATTTCTCCATCATCGTGTTCCTCTGTCACTCAAGGGCCTCTTCAAGCAAGATTTTGATATGATCTCCTGCCCCCTCATCTTTCTTTTCATCCGCCATGGAAGGTCATAGGATTTGCGAGGATGGTCTTGCAAAGGTTTGACCAGTTCAAGCCCTAACTCCTTATATGCCAACCTTGTTGGGGACATGCAAAGAAAAACAGAGAGAACGCATTGCTCTGATACTACTAATCTGGATTTAAATAGGAATGCAATTAATTACAGAGATAACCATAAATACAGAGATGCAATAGAAATAATACTTTATTTCCTTAATGTAAAATACTAAAATATGCTTACAAACAGAAATGGAAATAAACTAGCTTGGGCGATGGTAGCTTATCTTTGAGAAGAGATGTGGCGGCTACGTGTCTCTGAACTTTCTTACAATGAGGCTCAAATGCCTATTTATTGTTGAGAAACAATAGAAAACCCTAAAAATCCAAAAAACTAACCCTAGGAGATGGTGCGCCAAACTATGGGTCCAGTTTTAGGTAAATTGGTACATCAACTTCCCGGGGTCCTAACTTTGGCATACGATCTCTGTTTGACATGAACAATACCTCGTTAGAAATATCTATCGGAGGAGTACAACTTTGGGAGTAGAAACATTAGTTCATGGATGCATGTTGCTCCCAATTTTCCCAAAAAACGCTGTTTAAGGCTTCAAAATGGCTTCGGAAGTTCAAGACAAAAAAATTTGCTAAAAATAGTAAACTATGCTACAATTAAGGAAATTGAAAAACTGAAAGAAACAATGGTGGGGGTCAAAGTGGAATTGGTGGGTGGCCACCAAAATCCACTTGGATCATACACTTACGTTTAGTTTTAAGGATAAGATGTGGGATGCTAAGGAGTTGGAGGGTAAAAGGAAGCTAAGGTACTATAAAGAGGTGATAAACCCCACCCTTGATAACCAGAATTATCTCTCTCTATTAACTAGCAATAAGAAGAAAATGAACATCGCTAGGATTAGAACTAGCTCTCATGAGCTTCGAAGTGAAATCGGGCGGTGGTCTACTCTCAAGCTTCCCTGAGACGATAGAGTTTACTAGATTTGTGATACTAAGAAGGTCGAAGATGAAAAGAACTTCTATTTAGACTACCCAACCCTTGTACACATCTGGTCTTAATTCCTTATGATCTGCCACACCTCCAATCCTCTGGACTTATTAAATGAGCCCAGCTAGATTGACCTTGAGATGCTTGTTTCTCTGTTCCTTGATCACAGAAACAATATTTTGAAAAATGACAATTAGACTCCATTTTCTTGAGGTCTGATAGACCACATTGGTCTTAGAGGATGTTAATCATCATCATCATTAATAACAATAACCACAAATGTAGCATGATCCTAGAGGGATCAAATCTCTTCACGTGCATTTTAGAGTGAAAATTTTGAAAAAAAAATTGCATTCCTATCATAGATTATGTAGTGGTTCTTTCTCTCTATATATACAATGCTTTGTTTTTCATTGTATTTTTGAATTCTATATAGAGTACATAACTCAAAACTGTAAGTCCAATAAAAAACAATAGACAACTACCAAAATGTAAAATAGTGGTACTACTTCAAACATTTCAACCATAAAATATTATTTTTCAATTTCTTTATATGATATATACATAATTCATTAACATTTTGTCTATGGAATACATTGTGTACATTAAAATGATGTTTTTTCTATTAATATATTTTTAAGTAATCATGCATATTAAAATATTTTATTGATGACCCACAATATTTTTTGTTTACCATTATGAATATTTTTAGAGGTCACATATTAATTTTATGTTAAGAATTGGATGACCTTGATGAGGGTGGGAGAAGAAGATGTATGAGCTTTGACTACCAATAGGAGAAATCTGGAAAAATGGCATGGGATGAAAGGTAGGAGTGTGGCTAGACCAAGTGTTATTGCTAGGAGAGAACCATCGAGAAGGAAACATTCTTTATATTCATTAAGTTTAGCAGAATTATCATTATTCTACTTCTTGGTATGGAGGAGGGTGAGAAGTTTCAATTCGATCAAGTGCACATAGACTTATCACCTGTGAATGCTTACTAGCCTACTCAGGAACAAGGGAAGTTGGCAGGGAATAGTATTCTTCAAACGTGGTTTTTGTTCGAGTAAATTTTAGGGCGGTGTGGGATCTTGGAGAGTGGGTTTGGGGCTCCTTTCAAAATGCGTGTGAGCTACAAAATGAAGCCTTGGCTGTGAGAATTCACACAGAAGTGCTCAATCTTGGGCGTCAATTTTGAGCCACAAAATTTATTTTGGTATGTGAATATTCTCCTTCCAATTTCAATTATTCGTTGCTGTACATTCTTGGTTCAATTTTGGTAGTTTTGGCTCTGTTCCTTTCTTGGGAGGGGAAGTTCTATATTAAAATACTATCTTAGGAGGCAACAATGTGTCAACCTCATCCACAAGAGATTATGCAAAGGTATCCTCTAAACAATTTGAAGTTAATTTTCTATATTCTCGATGTGTTGGTCAAGGTGGTGGACATAACATTTTTTGGGTGGGTGGATCTTCTTGAATGGGTTGGAGAGGCCATATTTGTGGGAGTAGATTAGGTGTTATTTCTTCTTGAAAGCTCTGGTGTTTTTGAAATTTTGTGGAAATGATTTATAAAAGACGACATGTTATGCAAGGAGAATGCCCTTGGGGATAGCCTTAGGTGAGAAATGACCAAGGGGGAGAAATGGAGGATGAGGTGGCATGGGGTGTGGGATTGGAGGGAGAAGTTTTATAGGCCCGTGCTTAGTCTCAGGGCCATGTGGAACAACTACCCTTGTTTTCATCCACATCAATGACATCCAATTCATTTAGGCAAAATCGTGGAAAATTTGAGTTCCATTGAGTGAAGCCAACATCGCTCAAGTTGGATCTAGTGAGTGGTTGGATGAGATCGAAGCTCTACTGGTGCATAAATATTTTCATGTCCATGAAGGGCCATAGTTGTTGGTTATGCACCGTCCTCTCCTTCTTGAAATGTTATCTGTTGAATGTTTTTTGGTCTTACAAGTGTTTTGGGCCATCCGGGTTTTTTACCTCTCAAACTTATGTAAAAAATGACAATATCTACTCTGTTTTTGTATCACTTTCATGGCTAATAAATTCGGTTGAGGTGAAGCCAAAAAAGTAAGGAGTACCTAGATTGTAAACCCATGTTATTTGATGAATTAATGATAGTGTTTTGACTACAAAAAAAAATTAAGAATTGCATGAAGTACACATCTCCCTTTTATCATTCTTATTAGGAAGTACTTGATATTTTTTCTTTCGTTTTTTAAATTTAAGTTACTTATTTTCTTTGAAAATTGAATATTCTATTATATATAAAATGAAAACATTTTCTTTTAGCATTTAGTTAACATAGATATTCTATTATTTTATTTAAATATTATGTTGAAATATTTTTGAAAGTATTCATTAATTCACATTTTTATACTTCTAATTAATTTTATTTTTATTTATGACTAAATGAGCGAAATATTTATAAATATCACAACAAATTGAGAGTTCATTAATATTTTAATGCTTTAGTAAACTAACTAAATTTCATATTATTTTATTTATTATTACATTATTCTCTTTAGAAAATATTTTAATTTTAATTTAGGAGGAACATTTGTTTAAATCCACATTGGACATGAAGAAAATCACAAATTGCCTTCATATTAGAGTGTAAAATGCACTAAACATACATATTAAACCCATACTACTTTTTATTTAGAAAATATTTTATTATACATTGAGGATAACAAAATCATAAATTACCTTTTATATTAAACTGTAAAATACCCTAAACATACTCACTAAACCAATATTTTTTTTATTTAAAAATAATTTTATTATTATTTTAAAAATACCATGTGTAAAATTCATGTTGAACATAAACATAATAACACGTTGGCCTAACACGTTGAGCTCATAACTAAGTATGAAGTCAATTCACCTCACAATGCTTTGTAAAATACCCTTCTCAACACAATATCTATTATCAATACAAAATTATATGAAATTACAAACTTATCTCTAACATACTCAGCCAAGAAAAAAATGTAGGCGTACGTAACGATAATCAAATTCATCAACCCCAAGTTAAATGCCGCTTTAGAATATCAATTACTCCAAATTCCGAAGAAATCATGTGACCTAAATGTGTAGTGTTTCATGTTTCATTAAGAGAGATCGTCTTTAAGGAGATGAGATTATAAATGTGTAATGTTTCATTACGATAGATCATCTTTAAGGAGATAATAATATCTACTATCTTTATTGAAAAGACACTTGTATTAATAAAATCTTAATAAAAGCTTAGGGCTAAATTTTATAAATGGTTTAATTCTTTACGTTTTTCAAATATATTTATTATTAGCATTTGCATCAGATGTTGCAAAGGAAACGCCGTAAGGCATAAATTGAAGAACACAAATACAACAAAAAAATATTTTGATAAAGAATAAAAGTATATGAACGCTCAAATCAATGTCCCATTAACTGGAACTACTTAGTAGACATATCTATCAACATTAGGATTATACACAATGATCAAGAAATTTCTCATATACAAACAACACCTTCCACAACAACATTTTGTCACATCCACATTTTTAAAAATGCCTTGGAACGTAATTGGAATCTCCCATATTGCCTTTTTCATTATGCAAATAAATCTTCCACGAACAAAAACTTACAGCGAATTTGTTACAATCGAGATTATGTTTTATTTATTTCCTTTACAATCTATCACTTTTAAATTTTAAACATGGTTATGTGGTTTTAGTTCGCAAATTATGTGATAAAAATGTGCTCATCATTTTCATTATACCTATACTTTTTTCCATTTTGTAAGTATTTAACATTGGCAAGCAATTGAATTTGCAACAAAAACAATCAAGAATAGCGGTTTTGTGAAAATTATTTATTATTTTTATTAGATTATT
>APFE030363258.1:0-20561 GCA_000404065.3 Pinus taeda | reverse complement strand
TCATCATGGCTCTCCTAACAGATATATATTCCGCCGGATCTGGCATCGCTTCTTTCACTACATCGAATTGACATAATCGATTCAGCGATGCACTCAACAAAGGCATTTTATCTGAATCTATTAAAACACTGTCGGTAGCCTTCTCGACACCTGTAATAAATGCCAAAAAACTACCCAAGGCGATGACAATCAAGCCGATCTCATCCCCTCCAAAATATGGTTTTCCTTCAAAGCAGTCGTTGGTTCGCAGAGCTTCCTCTATCAAAAGAAAATTTGTAACGGTAACTTCCACTTCTTTCTGTAGCTGCTCGCCTTGCGCAAAGAAAGTTGCTCGCATAGATGGAAAGACCTGAACGCACACATTGAAAACACAAGTATATTGGTTACATAATAGAAAAAACATAATTGGAACTTTCGAAGACACAAATTCCAGGCAAAGAAAGGGTTGATGAGATATGAATGCAGGCGATTATTAATGAAGTAATTAAATTACCTTGTCGTCGAAAAAAGCAGCCCAAAAGCGAGCAATGGATCGGTCATATGGATATTTGGGCATAAGATTTGGTTCTTTATTTCCCCATGCCTCCTCGATGTATTGTACAATAATCATGGGTTCACAAACAGGGTTTCCGTTGCGGATAAGCACTGGAACTTTCTTGTGAACAGGGTTTGATTTCAGCAAAAGCTCACTCTTAGGGTGCATGAAATTCTCTTGGATGAACTCATAATCGACACGTTTAAGAGACGAAGCAATGCAAAACCGCACCACGAAAGGACTCAGAGTCACACCTAACAGCGTTACTTTCTCCTTTTCTCCCTCCTTTTCCATTTCTCTGAAATTATATGTGTCTTCCTCTTCTATGTCAGATATGCTATGCTAATTCTCCCCGACTACTTTATATTGCACCAGGAAGAGTTCCGACCTTGCAATCCAGATTTCAGTTTCAGAAGGGTTTTGGGGGCAGGAGGATACAGGGGATGCCATTGCCAACTCCGATTCGACTATACAAACAGACATAGAGATGGCGCAAAGATGTCAAGGGAAAGTGAAACTAAATATAATCCAATGCCTCTTTGATCTCTTCTTTGAAATAGCAATCGATCCCGAGTCGTTGAACAATATCAACGGCCCACAGAAGTTCAAGTAGATCAATCGGATAGTGACACGATGCTACAATAAAAAATTCTTCTTTGTTAATATTCTTTATAGATGAACTGACATGCAAATTACTAGCATTGAATGCGTGAAAAAGAGACTATTTGTATTGAGTTCTGAAAGATCTTTCTTCAATGCACAAGCATCAAGTACACTATTGTATCTAATAGTATCCATCTGCTTTCCAAAGAGAATAACGTCTTTAATTTTCCCACTTTGTATCCAAGGAGACTGCGGGACATATGCTTTGGTACCACTTAAGCGAACAAGAAAGCAAAGGCTAAGAACTACATGCAAGATTCTTAATCTTCTTGCCATGGTTTTTCAGGAAGGGTAGCTATGGTGCTAAATCGGGTGATTATGGGTATGCTGATGGTTATGAAGGTCATGCAAGTGGAAGCTATGGTTAATATGGAGCATGGTTATGCTCACTTTCATTTGTAAGCATATATAGTTCGATTGTAAGTGTAAATGGTGGGATAGATGCTGTGAAATGTTCATTCCATAAATAAAAGAAATGGTGCTACACAGGGATCTACCACATATCCCACTTGTGCCTAAAAAGTTTGGTAATAAATTGTATCACCTCTCGTTTATGCCCATATTGTCACAACTGGTATATCAAATGGCTTTGTAGCAGAGGCAAGTGGAAGAGAAAGAGATGACAATAAATGGCACCCTAATAAATTCTAGAAAGTTAAAAGCAATAATAGTAACCTCTGCTCGATAAAACTAAAAAAGTAAATTGGGGATGCCAGAAGGATTACTTGTATCAAAATGGAAGCAGCATTGTGGTCTACAAAAATCATGGATGCAAGCAATGATCCAGAAATGACTGCTAGAAAAATTGCCCATAAGGGAACATTCTTCAGCTTCACTAAACTCCCAAGCTTAGTCAATCCATCCGTTCGAAATCCAGTTCTGGGAAAATCCACAAAGTCGAATATCTAGATTTTTTTTTAATGAAATCCAACCAAACTGTAAAATTAATCTTACAAATTCGGTAAATCCGCAAAGTAGATATATCTGGAAAGTCACGGAGAAATTGATAAAGCACTCAAGGTGACATTTTACCGAATCTTGTGATTGATGATGACTGAAGACATTGAACCAACCACATAATTTGAACCCCAGATTTCAGACTATTTTCAAATCCGACCGGATGCCTTTTACATTCTTGATTGTTTTCAAAATGCAACAAGGTCCCATATAAGTTTATTCTCCCAATTTGATGCTACACATTATAGCAGCTATAGACGATCTTTCCACAAAATTAATTGCATTTCATTCCGGTTACTATTACATTCTATAGAAACACTTGCATTTCATGATGTTTTCTATTACATTCGTAATCAGCGCATACTGAACAGGCCGATGCCAGCGACAATATCAGAGAGATTAATCAAAAAAACGTTGCAAATAAATAATGTACATTGAAAAAAACAATGCTAATTATAGTACCGGCGAGATTCACCAAAACATTATTCACACTAATTAACATAAAACACCTCTACTTCAAAGACAGGTTGAATAAAAAGACAAAGGCTACGAGTAACACTCATCTTAAATATAATCTCTTTGTCTATCCTTAGTTTATGAGGCTAGCATGGTTTTCCCTAATTAGTAGTAGGTGGTGACATCATCATGGCTCTCCTAAAAGATATATATTCCGCCGGATCTGGCATTGCTTCTTTCACTACATCAAATTGACATAATTGATTCAGCGATGCACTCAACAAAGGCATTTTCTCTGAATCTATTAAAACAATGTCGGTAGCCTTCTCCACACCTGTGATAAACATCGACAAACTACCCAAGGCGATGACAATCAAGCCGATCTCATCCCCTCAAAAATATGGTTTTCATGCAAAGCAGTCGTTGGTTCGCAAAACTTCCTCTATCAAAAGAAAATTTGTAACGGTAACTTCCACTTCTTTCTGTAGCTGCTCGCCTTGCGCAAAGAAAGTTGCTCGCATAGATGGAAAGACTTGAACGCACACATTGAAACCACAAGTATATTGGTTACATAATAGAAAAAACATAATTGGAACTTTTGAAGACACAAATTCCAGATAAAGAAAGGGTTGATGAGATATGAATGTAGGCGATTATTAATGAATTAATTAAATTACCTTGTCATCGAAAAAAGCAGCCCAAAAGCGAGCAATGGCTCGGTCATATGGATCTTCGGGCCTAAGATTTGGTTCTTTATTGCCCCATGCCTCCTCGATGTATTGTACAATAATCATGGATTCACAAACAGGGTTTTCGTTGTGGATAAGCACTGGAACTTTCTTGTGAACAGGGTTTGATTTCAGCAAAAGCTCACTCTTAGGGTGCATGAAATTCTCTTGGATGAACTCATAATCGACACCTTTAAGAGCAAGAGCAATGCAAACCTGCACCAGGAAAGGACTCAGAGTCACACCTAACAGCTTTACTTGCTCCTTGTCTCCCTCCTTTTCCATTTCTCTGAAATTATATGTGTCTTCCTCTTCTATGTCAGATATGCTATGCTAATTCTCCCCGACTACTTTATATCGTACCAGGAAGAGTTCCGAACTTGCAATCCAGATTTCAGTTTCATAAGGGTTTTGGGGGCAGGAGGATACAGGGGATGCCATTGTCAACTCCGATTCGACTATACAAACAGACATAGGGCTGACGTAAAGATGTCAAGGGAAAGTGAAACTAAATATAATCCAATGCCTCATTGATCTCTTCTTTGAAATAGCAATTGATCCCGAGTCGTTGAACAGTATCAACGGCCCACAGAAGTTCAAGTAGATCAATCAGATAGTGACACGATGCTACAATAACAAATTCTTCGTTGTTAATATTCTTTATAGATGAACTGACATGCAAATTACTAGCATTGAATGCGTGAAAAAGAGACTATTTGTATTGAGTTCTGAAAGATCTTTCTTCAATGCACAAACATCAAGTACACTATTGTATCTAATAGTATCCATCTGCTTTCGAAAGAGAATAGCGTCTTTCATTTTCCCACTTTGTATCCAAGGAAACTGAGGGACATATGTTTTGGTACCACTTAAGCTAACAAGAAAGCAAAGGCTAAGAACTACATGCAAGATTCTTAATCTTCTTGCCATGGTTTTTCAGGAAGGGTAGCTATGGTGCTGAATCGGGTGATTATGGGTATGCTGATGGTTATGAAGGTCATGCAAGTGGAAGCTATGGTTAATATGGAGCATGGTTATGCTTACTTTCATTTGTAAGCATATATAGTTCGATTGTAAGTGTAAATGGTTGGATAGATGCTATGAAATGTTCATTCCATAAATAAAAGCAATGGTACTACACAGGGATCTACCACATATCCCACTTGTGCCTGAAAAGTTTGGTAATAAATTGTATCACCTCTCGTTTATGCCCATATTGGCACAACTGGTATATCAAATGGCTTTGTAGCAGAGGCAAGTGGAAGAGAAAGAGATGACAATAAATGGAACCCTAATAAATTCTAGAAAGTTAAAAGCAATAATAGTAACCTCTGCTCGATGAAACTAAAAAAGTAAATTGGGGATGCCAGAAGGATTACTTGTATAAAAATGGAAGCAGCATTGTGGTCTACAAAAATCATGGATGCAAGCAATGATCCAGAAATGACTGCCAGAAAAATTGCCCATAAGGGAACATTCTTCAGCTTCACTAAACTCCCAAGCTTAGTCAATCCATCCGTTTGAAGTCCAGTTCTGGGAAAATCCGCAAAGTCGAATATCTAGATTTTTTTTAATGAAATCCAACCAAACTGTAAAATTAATCTTACACATTCGGTAAATCCGCAAAGTCGATATATCTGGAAAGTCACGGAGAAGTTGATAAAGCACTCAAGGTGACATTTTACCGAATCTTGTGATTGATGATGACTCAAGACATTGAACCAACCACATAATTTGAACCCCAGATTTCAGACTGTTTTCAAATCCAACCAGATGACTTTTACATTCTTGATTGTTTTCAAAATGCAACAAGGTCCCATATAAGTTTATTCTCCCAATTTGATGCTACACATTATAGAAGCTATAGACAATCTTTCCACAAAATTAATTGCATTTCATTCCAGTTACTATTACATTCTATAGAAACACTTGCATTTCATGATGTTTTCTACTACATTCGTAATCAGCGCATACTGAACAGGCCGATGCCAGCGAGAATATCGCAGAGATTAATCAAAAAAACGTTGCAAATAAATAATGTACATTGAACAGAGCAATGCTAATTATAGTACCGGCGAGATTCACCAAAACATTATTCACACTAATTAACATAAAACACCTCTACTTCAAAGACGGGTTGAATAAAAAGACAAAGGCTACGAGTAACACTCATCTTAAATATAATCTCTTTGTCTATCCTTAGTTTATGAGGCTAGCATGGTTTTCACTTATTAGTAGTAGGTGGTGACATCATCATGGCTCTCCTAACAGATATATATTCCGCCGGATCTGGCATCGCTTCTTTCACTACATCGAATTGACATAATCGATTCAGCGATGCACTCAACAAAGGCATTTTATCTGAATCTATTAAAACACTGTCGGTAGCCTTCTCCACACCTGTGATAAATGCCGACAAACTACCCAAGGCGATGACAATCAAGACGATCTCATCGCCTCCAAAATATGGTTTTCCTGCAAAGCATTCGTTGGTTCGCAGAGCTTCCTCTATCAAAAGAAAGTTTGTAATAGTAACTTCCACTTCTTTCTGTAGCTGCTCGCCTTGCGCAAAGAAAGTTGCTCGCATATATGGAAAGACCTGAACGCACACATTGAAACCACAAGTATATTGGTTACATAATAGAAAAAACATAATTGGAACTTTCGAAGACACAAATTCCAGACAAAGAAAGGGTTGATGAGATATGAATGCAGGCGATTATTAATGAATTAATTAAATTACCTTGTCGTCGAAAAAAGCAGCCCAATAGCGAGCAATGGCTCGGTCATATGGATCTTTGGGCATAAGATTTGGTTCTTTATTGCCCCATGCCTCCTCGATGTATTGTACAATAATCATGGATTCACAAACAGGGTTTCCGTTGTGGATAAGCACTGGAACTTTCTTGTGAACAGGGTTTGATTTCAGCAAAAGCTCACTCTTAGGGTGCATGAAATTCTCTTGGATGAACTCATAATCGACACCTTTAAGAGCAAGAGAAATGTAAACCCGCACCACGAAAGGACTCAGAGTCACACCTAACAGCTTTACTTGCTCCTTTTCTCCCTCCTTTGCAATTTCTCTGAAATTATATGTGTCTTCCTCTTCTATGTCAGATATGCTATGCTAATTCTCCCCGACTACTTTATATCGCACCAGGAAGAGTTCCGAACTTGCAATCCAGATTTTAGTTTCAGAAGGGTTTTGGGGGCAGGAGGATACAAGGGATGCCATTGCCAACTCCGATTCGACTATACAAACAGACATAGAGCTGGCGCAAATATGTCAAGGGAAAGTGAAACTAAATATAATCCAATGCCTCTTTGATCTCTTCCTTGAAATAGCAATCGATCCCGAGTCGTTGAACAGTATCAATGGCCCACAGACGTTCAAGTAGATCAATCGGATAGTGAAACAATGCTACAATAACAAATTCTTCGTTGTTAATATTCTTTTTAATTTAATTTTTTTCATAAACGAAATTAAAACAGGACCTTCATGAAATCAAATTGTTATGTTGGTACCATGGTTTCCGAATTTCATTAAAACAAAGTTCAAGAATTCCAAGGACTTGGTGTTCCCTGTACTCATGAATACAGCAGCGGTAGATGCGGGCGAGCTGATGAATGATCCATCCTTGGATTGAAGCTTGATGATTTTGTGCCACTCTACTATTTCTTGCAGGCCTTCCAAATAATACAAGAATATTGTTGGAACCGTATAGAGAAGATCAGTAGGAATCCTGATCGAAACACCATCACGACGGTCAAGTTAATTAATAATGACAAAATGCTGGACAAAAGAGCATCATTATCAGAATTTAACCAACCTTTTAAGCTTAGCCTCCCGCTTCTTAATGATTTGTTTGATGAATGGCAATTCATAAGCCAAATCCAAGCATAAGCTTTTAGCTTCATTTATCATCGCAGGAAATACAAATTCAAATCCACTTGGCTGGCGATGGTCCACGTCATCCTCCATCATTCCAGCGTGCTTTTTGAAGAATTCAATACCTGCAAGATATGTATATATATTATTTAGAGCTATAAAAATGGATTGTGCGGAAACAGGCCGCTTACCTTCTTACACCATATTGGTACAATGAACCACTTCAATTATTACCAATTGAGATTAATTTATTATAGTTATTTAAAAAAAATCAAGTCATTTGAAATTATTTACTAGTGATTTGTAAGGAGTTAAATTTTTACTGTGTCAAATACTCCTAGATCTTGAATTTCAAGCCTAAGCTAGTAAAATTTTGAAAATGTGATCCAATAATTAAGTGAAGAAATTTGATTCCATAAGTTTTCATAAGTTTTGTGTCCAAGCAAAATTTCTGTACTGTAAGGAAAACTCTAAACTTGCCCTTCAATTATTAGCCATTCACAATATATTTTCACCAAAAAAATTACAAATTTTTCAATAATGTCAAATTACAAGGAAGGAATGATAAAGTTGGCCGAGAGACCAGAGATGAACGAGAAGATAACAAAGCGAGAATAACGTGAATGTAAGCTTAAAAGGAAGTTAGACTTAGGTACCATTGACGATTGCAGGCTGGAATTTGAGTTCGTATACTGGTGGAAACCCGCTTTCTACATAATATCGGACGGACTCCTTCCACCCACGAACATGGGCCTTATTATTACTGTCATAGGATCTAAATGAACTTGAACTGTTATTTGCTATACACGAAAGGAACGTGCATAATTTCATAAACTCGACCCTATTATTACAATCCACACCAACTACAGCGACTTCATCATCAGGCTTTCCCATGGCCACCCCACATTTATTAAACCTTTCAAAAAGCATACACGTGATAACAATGCGGTCAGGATTACAACATTTTATTGTAATGGGGTTAGAAGCACAATCAAAGCTCCTTATTGTTTCTCCTCCGACGTTTAACCAAGGCACCAAAGTTGCACCTTCCATGTGAGCTTTTGCCTCTCCACTGATCACTGCGCATATAGGGCTCCTCACAACTCTTAATTGTATATCATTGAATGGCTGGAAATTCTCCACCAACTGAACCCATGAATACACCCGCTGTCTCATTGAATAAGGTAGTTTGTCACATATAATATGCACTGACCAGCAGAACAGTCGACCGATGCTGGTATAAAGCCATGTCCTCAACGCTGTGTTCAACTCCAACATTGCCGACGCAATGCTCAACAGTGAGGGAATCAACCAAAAGACTTTCTTGGTTAGGATAAATAACCCTACCAAATTCAAAACCTTCAGCAGTTTCCCCTCCGACACTGACAAACTGATGGGGATAAACCAAACACTATTTGACAATTGCACAGTGTAGTTATCCAGTATAATAAAATCTAGCGCTTCTATAAACGTTAATACACTGCCTGTGACCATCAAACCCCAAAATTGTTTATAACCTGTAACAAACACCCCAACTCCCAGGCCATGAGCTCTCATTTTCGACAATTTTATTATTAAATAAAATAAAATAGTCTTCGCAAACCTTTCTGCACTTGTGTTCTGCCAGTCCGCCATATGGTGAGAGTAATAATACATGCAAGAGTTGCCAGTAGCCTGTCATATGTTAAAAAGTGGTGCTCTTCTCCCCAAGAGCCATCTTTCAACTGATTTCGAAGAATCCATTGGAGTGTTTGAGGAAAGTGAGGGTGGTCAGACCCATAAGTGCTGGAATTTTTGCTACCCAAGCAGTGTCATAAGCAGAGGGAGTCGTTTCCCCATCACCCATACCTCTAAACATACTCTTAATCTCCGATATTAATGTCTCCACACGCTCCTCCTCCGCTGCTGCCACCTAAAATTAATACAGGTCAACCTTACGAACAGAAATTGAATGAACAGCTGCTGCGAATACTCACCTTATTAGATGAAATTATTGAATCAATAATATCATCTTTCCAAAATCCTGGAGGGAAGTCTCGTTTCGCTAGTTTAGGATCAGGAAACAAATCTGCAAGTATCCCAGAAAAATGAAAAAAAAATAATAGTTCAATTAATCAGTTGGAAGGAGGTTGAAAACATTTAAATTATTTTCAGCAGGCAGGAGAATAAGCATACCGGTCTTCATTTTATCAGAATGGCTAGAAAGGGAGGTTGCGCCTTCTCCAACACCAGCAATGATCTTGCTTGAACCTGCATATTCAAAAGTACTAAGAAGCCGAATTGAAACTAAGGCCAGACAAAAATTAAAATTATGTGCGTACCCGATCGTAGGTAGATGTGTATCTGCTTGCAGTCCAGATTTCTGTCGAGATTTCAGTTTAAGAAGGGTTTTGGGGGCAGGAGGATACAGGGATGCCATTGCCAACGCTTATTCGACTATACAAACAGACAGAGAGCTGGCCCACAGATGTCAAAGAAAAGTGAAGCTTTTTTTAAGGTTTTTTAATGTTTTGAAATATTTTTTATTAAATCAGACGGTTGATATTTGTTTAATCGTCTAACCAGAAATCTAACGGTTACGATTAGGACAGAAAGACATTTGGGGGAGTTCATTTCAGAGGGAAACGCCTTACGGTGTAAATATATATATTTTTAATAATTAGCTCATATTTACGCCAATTTTATAAGATTTTATCTTACACGTGCTGAAAATAATATAAACACAATATTAAATGATTAGAAATTCCAATATCCTTATATAACACCAAAATGTAAAGGAAAAATCCATTCTTTACATTTTCGATAACTTATATTATACAAAATTGGGTAAAACTCCAATTTGTATATAACGAAGAAAAATTGAACGGTTAGAGACTTGATTCAGCGTGTAAACATAAAACTTTAAAATATAAGTGTAACACTCTAACTTGCATAAATATTACTAAGATCCTTAAGTGAATGTTTTACTAAAAGATATTTTATTTGTTATTATATTTTGATCAGAAATATGAACTAATATAGGTTAAAGGGCCAATAAACATATATGGTAATTACCTGAATTATAGGTAGTAATACTTTAACAAAAATAAAATTGTTTTGTTTATTTAAAAGAAAAGGTTGACAAGAAATTGTTACCTTCTGCTTGAGAAGGGTAATATAGAGAGGAAAAAAGAGTAGAAAAAGGTCATAGAGCTGGGTGGAACAAACCAAAGGGAAATTTACTTAGTGTAGTCGACTAGAGAGTACAGAGATGTTGGCTGGACAAGAGTCCTGAGGCCCATAGTATTGACTGTAACAGGACTAGATCCAACATAAAAGATAGAAGGTGCTCAAGGGAGAGTTTGGACATGATTTCCAGACTCATGGCTCGAAGGAGATACCTTTCGAATGTATTTACATTATAGGTTAATAGATAACTTAGGTAGCAAACCTTTAAGAATTTATTGCGGAACTGTAAATATTATTATGTAGAAAGAATACAAGAAATTAATGTACTATAGATATGCATATCCATTTTACAAGTTAACATATTGCTGAATAATAATTATTTGCAATGGAATTACAGGTAATTAAATAAGGTAAGAGGCTCACTATTGCACGAATAACTAGGGAGTGATTCGATACCCAATAAAAGACAGATACAACCCTAGTCAAGTTATATAATTATAGCATGAATAAAACAAAAATAAATTCTAGAGTAATGTTATGGGTAGGTTACTGATATAAACCCCCTCGAATGCATCTATTGGCATATAACCTATCTTTACAACATTACAACCTCTCGACAGAATAAGTGAAGTCTATTACTATTAACTAAATAAAGAAGAGTAGAAATCAGTTACTATAGTATGATATAACATCGAAAGAAGGCATAATGAATAAGCTACATATATATCAAAACCATAGATAACGATGTAGAAGTCTTTTTATACAAATCAACACAGTTAAATAAATCTAGTCGCCTTTATATCATAGAATACCCACGCACAGGAAGAATGAGAAAATGCAGTAACTCTTCCATAACACAATAAGCTGAAAATAAATATAAGAGTATACATTTGTTTTAACATAGTAGACAAGGAAAAAATTGAAACCACCCGAACAACCGAATTGATGGCATTCTTGGCCTCCTATCAAGCATAATGAAAATAGTCATTACAATCATCCTTTAAAATAAGCAGAAGTAGGATTGAAGGTATTTAAACCCATCATAAATTACATTTTAAAACTTGAGAAAAGTCGACAGCCGTAGCTAGTCAAATAAGTTAAAAAAATACAGGTCAAGAAAATTGACGTTTAAACATTACTACCTTACTGCGCTATCAGGGAAAAACCCTCATCTTAAACCCTCAAATAACTTAATTCCGAACAGAAACCAAAGGCTTACATCCAACTTGAAAAACAATGGAAATGTCATAAGCTCTTAGGAAATCAAGGGCCGTGGTTCCGAGCAATAAACCTTCCTGCAGATGGCATACCTGTTTTCAAAGGATATGAGTTAGTCATTACTGGTAGAGGCAATTAATCTGTTATTCATACATATAAGATTCAACTGTAATTCGAGAGGGGTTCTTACCTGATTTAAGGACATGGCCTCGATGGGTCACCAACCTATAAAAATAGGATAAACATTTAGTATCATAACCAGAATTCAACATAAGACAAAGCTAGAATGACAAACCCTCCAGAACCAGAGAATGGGTTCAAACACTCAACAAGAAAACTTACTATACAAGTTAAATACTTGTTGCAGATGGTCCAGGATGCAATCTGTTTTCCACCATCTCTGGAACTTTATAATTCTTTCCTGAACAACGGCAAGAAAACCTCATATCGGGCTTAAAGTCATCACCCAAACTCATATCAGAATTTCAACCCTGGCAATCAAAGTTTTAGGTTTCACAGCTGAAGGGTATCCCTGCTCTGACAAGTTTATCGGCCTCCTCTACTTCAAACTCTCAAAAAGTACTAAACCTAGAACCCTCGCAGAGTAGCAACACGATGTAGAGGAGTGACAACAACAATGAGACCATCGGGATTCAATGCGAGGAGTTGGTTGGATTAAACCCTATCTAATCTCTACCATCAGATTTCAGAGGAAAGATCGATGACGAGGAGCCTGAACAGATGGCAAGATCACATGGAGTTAACGTCCCACAAGACATATGCCTGCTACATGGAGTTACAAATGAGAGACCATACATTAGAGCAAGCCATGAGAATCCCCCGCCAGACCTCCTTAACCATGATTATCCCTCACCGGACCTCCTTACCTGTCATTTAAAGTTAACATTTAATTGCATTCAAAACATGTACATAGGGATAATGGTGTCGTATTTGTCCATGGATATGAATCCAATTAAATATATTTATATATACATTGTTTAACAGTTATGTGTCCATAGTAGCTATATGCCGACAAAATCTTTTTTTATATCATTTTATTTTATGGATTTATCTAAAGTTTATATGAGAGATATCGTTTATATGTTACAAATTATATCAGAGCTCAGGTTCGTACACTGAGACTCTTTGGGAACAATTATTTATTGGAACCACATGGTTGTGTTTTAACTAAATAAACTTATGTGTGAATACAGATAAATAGAAAAAATCACACCAACAAAAGTAAAGGGAGTTCATCATGCAAAGGAACTTCAGACCACCTGAATCGCCTAGAACAACTTATGTGAACGCTAATCTAGATATTTGGATATGTTTGGGTGAGGAATCCCGACAAGATAATGCAATGTTACTTGAAATTGTGCAGCAGTTGTGTGCGGAGATGACCAGTTTGAGAATAGATAATGAATGATTGCATTTAGAACAGGAAATAATTCTAAGAAGTTTGTCCAATCAACAAAATCACCACCACCCATACCCCAGTGCAGAAGATCGGGAAAAGACCCTTATTGCGCAACATGGAGAAGAAAATGTTGAGTCAGCTGAAAGACACAAATAGGATGAAGAGGGAAGTTTGGATAATGTCTCTGACCAGCATAAAACCAAGAATCAAAAGTCAGAACAACAAGGAGAATTTAATAAATTTAAGCCTTCACTCTTTGAGGGAGAATCTGAAGAGGCTGCGGAAGCGTGATTAATCGATATGGGCAAGTACTTTTAGATTTATGAGTACATTAACAAACTGAAGGCATGATTGGTAGTTTATGAGTTAAGGGGAAAGGAAACTCTTTCGTGGGAGGAAATCAAGACGATAAGGAATATTGATGAAGAATAGGTTACATGGAATGAATTTCAAAAACATTTCAAGGACAAATATCTAACTAAACACTATTATGATGGAAAAGCGAAAGAATTCCATGAGTTAAGATTGGGAACCTTAACCATGGATGAATACGTGACTAGATTCACATCCTTACTATGCTATGTGCCTTACATACAAGAGGAAAAGGCCAAAATTCAGTGTTTCATTAGTAGTTTACCAAACTTTATGAAGGAAAAACTGGAATTTGACTACCCTAAGACAATGGATGATGCTATGTAGAAGGCCCACATTTTCTATTAGTAGATGAAACAGAAGAATGAAGGGCCAAAAGGGGGATTAAAAAAGAAAGGTAGAAGTCTGATTCCCAACAGACACCCAAAATTTGCTAACCATAGGAATTCACAACAAAAGACATTCAAAAAGTTTCCAGCCAGAAATCAACCCCGAACTGCATACTCTGAGAACAAACCAATAGAGGGAGTCACAAAATCTGTCAATGATCAGCAATCAAAATTGCTGCTATAATGTTGGGGATCTAGAGAACCCCAGAACCCCGTTATTACAAAAATTGTCCACAACGGGCTAGAACAAAATAGCTATCAAATATGCAAGAAGCATCCATAGTTGGGGAAGTGGCGAGGAGAATGCCTAGAATTAACACCCCATTGGATAATCATAAGGCTGAATTCCAGCCCACAATGACAAAATGCGAAGGTATGATTGCTAAGCAACTTGTCTCTGTTTTATTTGATCCAGGTGTTATCTTAAGCTATGTTAGTTTTAAAGTGGTTGAAAAGTGTTAGTGATTGAGCATAAAATTTTCAAAACCTTGGCTCGTTCAATTAGCCACTGGTATAAAGAGAAGGGTCAATGGCAATACAAAATGTTGTCCTATAACCATTTATGGGCATCCTATTTATGTTGATCTTAATATACTTCCTTTGGGTTCTTATGACATGTTAATTGGAGTGGACTAGTTGGAAAGATGTTGGTACCTAGTAGACTATAAACATAAAATTGTAAGTTTTATTTTAGAATCAGGGCAAAGGAAGGAACTACAAGGAATAAAAAATACTACCAAGCTACGTCCTATTATTGTGAGTCAGTTAGGAAAATTTATTAGAAAAGGGTGTCAAATATATGCTGTACAAGTGGGATTTACAAACTCTAAAAATAAGATGACTTCACTGGAAAATATTCTTGTAATTGAGGACTTTGTGGATGTTTTTCCGAAAAACATTCCCGTTTTACCACCAAAGTGAGATATTGATTTCACCATTGATTTAATTCCAGGTGCAGCCCCCATATCCAGAGCTCCTTATCGCATGAGCATACCTAAGTTAATAGAACTCAAAATGCAGCTGGAGGAGCTTCTAGATAATAAAAAAATCTCTGTCCGAGTGTGTCCCCTTGGGGAGCCCATGTATTATTTGTACGGAAAAAGTATGGGACCCTAATATTGTGCATCAATTACTAACAACTAAACAAACTAACCATCAAGAATAAGTATCCTTTACCATGTATTGACAATCTATTTGATCAGTTTCAAGGGGCTAAGGTGTTCTCGAAAGTTGATCTAAGATCTAGATACCATCAGATAAGAATAAAAGATGAATATATTTACAAAACAACCTTCTATACTCGCTATGGTCATTATGAGTTCGTGGTATTGCCGTTTGGCCTCACAAATGCCCCAACCACCTTTATGAGTCTAATGCATGGTATTGTCCAATGTTACTTGGATAAATTTGTGATGATTTTCATTTATGATATTTTAATATACTCTAAGAACGAGGAGGAGCATAAAGAACACCTGAAAATAGTATTGCGGATACTAAAGGAAAATCATTTGTATGCCAAATTCAGCATGTGTGACTTCCTTAAGAATCAAATTCACTATTTGGGTCACGCTATATCAGCGGAGGGCATTGCAATAGATCCAGAAAAGATCAAAACAATCATGGAATGGACAGCCCCAAAGAATTTCGCTGATATTAGATCATTCTTGGGAAGATGGATACTATCGTAGATTCATTGAGGGGTTTTCAAAGATCGTCTTTCCTATGACCTCCTTATAGAAAAAGGGATGCACTTTCCAGTGGACAGCCAAATGTCAGTAAAGATTTGAAAAACTAAAGCATTTGCTCACCATCGCACGATTGCTAAAAGTAGCAGATTTGGAAAAGTCTTTCATGGTTTGCATGGATGCAAGCAAAGAGGGTGTTGGTGGGGTGCTGACACAGGAAGGAAAGGTGATTGCTTATGAATCTCAAAAGTTGAAGGAATATGAGCAATGATATTCATCTTATGACCTTGAATTGACAACACTAGTGCACACTTAAAATGTGGTGACATTACCTACTTGGGAAGAATTTTCGCTGCTAATAAATCATAGCAGTCTTACCAAATTCTTCAATTAGTCTATCTTGAGCACTTGATAGGCCAGATGGACATCTTTCTTAAGTGAATTTGACTTTGAGATGAAGCATTTAAAGGGGAAGGAAAACCGTGTGGTCAACACACTGAGCGGAAAATTAAACTATATCTATCAGGTCTGAATAAGCCAAGTAAGCTCAAATATTCATGAAATCATAAAGGAAGTAGCTAACCGAGATCCGGAGTATACTTTCCTTCGGAATTAGACAAACGAAGCTCTGTTGAAAAAGGAAAATCAGAATTTGGTATAAATCCTGATAATCTCCTTACTTTTAAAGACATAATGTACATTCCAAACCAAAATTCGATTAAACTATTGATATTAAATGAATGTCACAAGAAACCTTATGTAGGCCACCCAGGTTATTAGAAAATGTTTTCAGCCATAAAAAAATGGTACTTTTGGCCCAGATTGAGGAAGGATATCGCATAATATTTGTCAAATGTTTGGAGTGTCAACTAGTGAAAGCGGAACACTATCATCCCGTTGGATTATTACAACCATTGCCCATTCCGAAATGAAAATGGGAGACCATATCCTTATATTTCATCACCGATCTACCCCGCACAAGGAAGAAACATGATTCAATTATGGTGGTGGTAGACAAATGGAGTAAAATAGCTCACTTCATAACTATGAAATCCACATTTAAAACCATGAAAATCACATAAATATTTATGAAGGAGATATTTCACTTACATGGGATACCCAAGGTAGTGATTTCGGATAAGGATGTCAAATTTACATCCACCTTCTGGAAGACTCTGCAGGATTAGGTACACAAATTGAGTTTAGTACTGCCTACCATCCTCAAATAGATGGACACACTGAACAGGTAAATGAGGTGTTAGAAGACATGCTATGTATGTTCGTGATGCTGAAACCACACAAGTGGGAGGATTACCTCCATCTAGTGGAATTTTCATATAATAATAGACATCACGAATCGTTAGGCATGATCCCTTTCGAGGTGTTGTATGGAAGAATGTGCAGAGTACCCATAGATTGAAATAATCCGGTGAATAAGCTAGCACTGGGTCCTGACATGCTAGCAAAAATAGAGGAGGTGGTTAAGAAAGTTTGACAAAATTTGAGGGCGGCCCAGGATAGAAAAAAGGTGTATGCAGATAAAAAGAGGACTTACAGGGAATTTCAACTCGAAAATCATGTTTACTTGAGAGTGAGGCCCCAGAAAAGCTCCTTGCACTGGCGGGGTTGTGCTAAATTAACACCCCGATACTGTGGGCCTTCTCAAGTCTTGGAAAGAATTGGACTGGTGGCCTATAGGCTTGCACTACCAAGCGACATTCGGGTCCACAATGTCTTTCACCTATCTTTACTAAAGAAATATGTGTATAACCCTCAACACATTATTGATTGGGAAAATATTCAGGTAAAAGGTTTGATGGATATAAGACTAGATATATATATATATTTTTTATTTTACGAAAGTAATTGCAAATTGTTCATGGTGCAGGTCGAACCGGAAGGAGAGTTCCTAGAACAACCTCTTCATATTCTCGATCAGCGGGAAACCAACTTGCGGAAGCAAGCCATCACCCAGGTTAAAGTGAAACTGAAGCACTTTGGCTCGGAAGAAGCCATCTTGGGAAGATGAGGAATTCATGCGAAAGGCTTATCCAGCATTGTTTTCTGAAAAGAAAGAAAACACCGGGAGGATGTTTCTCATATGGGGGGTGATGTAACACCCCAAGTTGCATAAAGACTACTGAGATCATTAAGTGAATTTTTTACTAAAAGATATTTTAAATGTTATTATATTTTGATGAGAAATATTAGATATAGGCTAAAGGGCCAAGAAACATATATGGTAATTACCTAAATTATAGGTAGTAATACTTTAACAAAAATAAAACCATTTTGTTTATTTAAAAGAAACGGTTGCCAAGAAACATTTACCCTTTGCCTGAGAAGGGTAATATAGAGAGGGGAGAAGAGCAGAAGAAGGTTCTAGAGCTGGGTGGAAAAAACTAGTGCGAAATTTACTCAGTATAGTTGACCAAAGAGTACAAAGACTGTGGCTAGACAGGAGTCCTGAGGCCCATAATATTGATTGTAATTAGACTAGATCCAGCTTAAAAGATAGAATTGTAATTAGACTAGATCCAAGGTAAAAGATAGAAGGTGCTAGGGGGAGAGTCTGGACGTGATTTCCAGACTCATGGCTAGGAGGAGAAACCTTTCAAATATATTTACATTATCAATTTATAGATAACCCAGGTAGCAAAATTTTAAGAATTTATTGATGAACTATAAATATTATTATGTTGTTGAAAGAATACAATAAATTAATCTACTGTAGATATGCATATCCATTTTATAGGTTAATAGATTGCTGAATAGTAGTTATTGGCAATGGAATTATAGGTAATTAAATAAGGTAAAAGGCTCACTCTTACACGATTAACCAGGGAGTGATTCGATACCCAATAAAAAACAGATACAACCCTAGTTGAGTTCTATAATTATAGCATGAATGAAATAAAAATAAAGTCTAGAGTAATATAGGCAGGTTACTGATATAAACCCCCTCGAATGAATCCAGTGGCATATAACCTATCTTTACAACATTACATCCTCTCAACAGAATAAGTGAAGTCTATTACTATTAACAAAATAGAAAATAGTAGAAATCAGTTACCATAGTATGACGTAGCATCGAAATACGACATAATGAATAAGCTACATATATATCAAAACTATAGATAGCATTGTAGGAGTGTTTTTATAGAAGTCAACACAGTTAAATAAATCCAGTCCCCTTTATATCATAGAATACCCACGCATAGGAAAAATGAGAAAATGCAGTAACTCTTCCATAACACAGTAAGCCAAAAAGAAATATAAGAGTATACGGTTGTTTTAACATAGTAGACAAGGAAACGATCGAAACCACCAGAACAACCGAATTGACAGCATTCTCGACCTCCTATCAACCATAATGAAAACAATCATTAAAGTTAGTCCTTTAACATAAAAAGAAGTAGGCTCTAAGACCTTTAAACACATCATAAATTACATTTCAAAACTTGAGAAAAGTCGACAACCGTATCTGGTCGAATAACTTAAAAAATAAATATAGGTCAAGAAAATCGGTGTTTAAACATTACTACCCTATTGTGCTATCAAAGAAAAACCCTCATCTTGTACCCTCAAATAACTTAATTCCAAATAGAAACCGAAGGCTTAGCTCCGATCTAAAAACAATGGAAATGTCGTAATCTCTTACGAAATCAAGGGTCGCAGTTCTGAGCGATAAACCTTCCCGGCAGATGGCATACCTGTTTTTAAAGGATATGAGTTAGTCATTGCTGGAAGAGGCAATTAATCTGCTATTCATACATATAAGATTCAACCGTAATTCGAAAGGGGTTCTTACCTGAGTTAAGGAAACAATCTCGACAGATCACCAACCTATAAAAATAGGATAAACATTTAGTATCATAACCAGAATTCAACATAAGACAAAGCCAGAACGACAAACCCTCGAGAACTAGAGACCGGGTTCAAACATTCAACATGAAAACTTACTATACAAGTTAAATACCTAATTGCAGACGGTCTATGATGCAATCTGTCTTCCACCATCTCCATAAATTTATAATTATTTCGTGAAAGGTGGCGAGAAAACCTCAGATTGAGCTTAAAGCCATCACCCAAACTCATATCAGGCTTTCAACCTCAGCAATCAAAGTTTCAGGTTGCACAACTGAAGGGTATACCTGCTTTGATGAGTTTATTGGCCTCCTCTGCTTCCAACTCTCACAAAGTACTAAAACCAGAATCATCACAGAGCTGCAGCACGAGGCAGAGGAGTGACAACAACAATGAAATCACCGATATTCAGCGCAAAGAGTTGGTTAAGTTAAACCCTATCCAATCTCTACCGTCAGATTTCAAAGGAAAGATTGATGATAGAGAGCGCAAATAGATGGCAAGATCACCTGGAGTTAATGTCCCATAGGACAGATGCCCGCCGCGTGGAGTTACGAACAAGGTCCCAGAGCAAACAATGAATTTATGTGTTTCATTAACCATGAGAATCCCCCGCGAGACCTCCTTACCTGTCATTTAAAGTTAACGTTTAATCGCATTCAAATCATGTACAGAGGGATCATGGCGCCGTATTTGTCCATGGATATAAATCCATTTAAATATATTTATATATAAATCGTTAACAGTTATGTGTCCATAGTAACTATATGCGCACAAAATCTTTTGATATAGTTTTATTTATGAATTTATCTAAAGTTTATATGAGAGATATAGTTTAGATGTTACAATAAGAGATATAGTTTAGATGTTACAATAGGAGATTAGTCACCGTGTATAACCAGCCGAAAGGCATCTGTTTCAGATATGTGGAATGCTCATGATGGATGGTTAAGGGTCAATACAAAACGTGGACAACCTGTTTGAAAATCAGTGAATTCAAAAAATTTATTTTTGCGCAGACATTACGGTATGAGTATGAGCTATGTGTAATTTTGTCAGTGAATTCAAAAAATTTATTTTTGCGCAGACATTACGGTATGAGTATGAGCTATGTGTAATTTTGTTAGTGTTTAATATAGAATATTAACTAAAACAATGTTTATTATAAAAAAAATAAATAAAAATGAATAAATATATTAGGTGTATATGGGATG
>APFE030363254.1:188396-211808 GCA_000404065.3 Pinus taeda | reverse complement strand
TGAATGTATTAAGAAATCATACATGCCAGAGCCTGCTTTTGAAGTGTTGGAAGAAACTGTTGACATGCGAAGGTTTATTCTAGGATCATATGGTGAGGGGAAATGCATTGAACAACTTAATGATATTAGCTTCCAACATCAATTTCGTATAAAAAAAAATTGATGGGAAAACACTAATATGGGGCAAGAAGTTTTCAACTACTATAGAATGGGCACCGTCATCAGGTTTGCAATTTTTGAAGTTCATTCCAGATCACCCAATATTTGCATCAAAAATATTGTTATTACAATCAGCTGGTGAATTTCAGAATGCACACAGACAGAATAGACATATAAATTATTCTGATTGCCTAGAAGAAATTAAAAAATGTATTAGATATACATATGAGTACTTTGACATTGGTGATTCAGTTTGTGGGAGTCATTTTTCAATAATCAAAGTGATATCATTTCAACAACAACCAATGAAGATATACCTTTTAAAAATCCATTTATTTGGCCACAAAATGTGTCGAATGAACAAGAGGAAGTAAACATTGTTGAAGAACAACAAACTCAAGGTATTATTAATTCTTCACAGGTAATGGAAAGAGAGATGTATATTGGTTCCAGAAGATCTCGTGCACAACGTGAAGCCATGGAAGACCTTTATAGGGGTTCAGTACATGATATTAAGGAGGGTTGCATGATTGCAGTGCTAGCAGATGGAGATCCCAATGACTATCCATTTTGGGTTGCTAAAGTTATAAAGGTCTTTACAGAAAATGAGGATGTTATAGGTGTTGAAGTACATTGGCATGCCACAAATACACATCCATTCAATGGTGTGTATAAGCCAGAGATGGTAGTTGACAAAAAAAATGGTGGAAAAAGAAAAAGAAAGGGTAAAAATATAAATCGTTGCTGCACAGACATATTACAATTAGAGGATGTTGACATACTTGTTTATGACTTCAATTTAACAAAGAGAGGAACTCTTCGCTTCAAGACGATAGAGATTCTGAAAAGGTTGTTACCAGAAGGAACAGTGTTGACATGGGAGTCTGATGAAACCAGTCGTAGATCTAGAAGAATTTTGAAACCTGGAATGTTGGGTATGAATGTGGACTCAGATGGGGCACTAGCTGATGAAAGAGAAGAATATGGAACATCTTCGTCAGCATCCAATCACTCATCTGAAGATGTGAATTTTGATGGTGTGCAAGAAAATATGAGTGATTTTGAATAATTGTTTAAGACAGTTTATCTAACTAATGTATGCATCGTATCTTGAAATAAAATTTTTTATTTCCATATGGTGTTAAATGAGAATTTATGAGTCATTTTTATGTTGTTGGATCATTTTACTAGCATTTTTTTAAAATTTTGAATATTGACCCTAAAAAAAATCATCATTCTAGTATAATCACTTTTTCATTTTCAAGCTATACTTTGCATGAAAATTTTGTTTTCACTACCATTTTTAAAGAATATTCAAAATTGTCCCTAAAAAAAAAACCATCATTCCAGTATACACACTTTTCGTTTTTAGCATTGTTTTTTATGTTTTTTTGGCATTTTTTTGCCAGAATTCCCATTTTGAGTTTATAGTTCCCATTTCACAGTTTACATTGTTACCTACACATGTCAACGAACTCATTATAATTGTTAGGTATAAGTATATGGAGATTATTCTCTAAAGTTTAACTATAAAAGCACTTAAAAATACTAAGAATTAATAATGTTTTGGAAAACACAATGGTAACCCAGTTAATGATGAAAGTGAAGCTGATTGGGTGACATGGTGGTGGAATAGAAGTGAGAAAATGTGTGAATGGAGTGAAACTGGATGTATTTTAAGGATAATCCCTAAGCCTAACATACCCCCAAACTGAAGGTATTGCATGTCCTCATGCAATCTATTACATTACTTTTGATACTTGAGCTGACTTTGCATGATATCATTAGCTTAACTTTTGTAAAGTGTGTTTGTTGAATTGCAACTTGGTTGGTTCTTTTGTTTCTACCATATTTTGTTTGTTGCATTCAAATTCAATGTATGATCTTTGCATAATGATCATGTGATTCTTATTGCAAAATATTTCATTGGAATGCATCATGGTTGGTTCTTGTGTAACAACCATGATTGTGTTGGCATTCAATTATCTTTTAAATACTTTTTACAAAGCCATTTTTATGCTCATGATGATGTAATAGTAAATATATTTTGAAAGTATGTGGATTTTAGAATGTGATATCTGAATATGGAAAAATATGAAGGTGACAAAGTATGAATGTAAATGTATCCCTCCCCCAAACTGATGGTTTTGGAAATTTTATGAAATGAGGGAAGGAAGTTTTTCCCAAAAATTATCATTCTAGCTTTCGAGGAATTAAATGGTTAAAAGTTAGAAAATATCATACCTCAACTTACCCTTTCAAAAATGGATGAAAGTTGTGCATGCATGGCTGAAAAATTCTTCTCATAGTCTTCTTCACTTGGTGGTGAAATTGGTGGATGAAGTTGAAAAAGTGAATCTTTTATTGTTGTTGCATCTGCTGCTAAATCTGCTACTATATCTTCTACTGAATGTTCAGAATCTGCTGCTGAATGCGGCTGAAAATGTATAAGGCTTGGAAGGTATACAAAATTTAGAATTTACACTTCCCCCCAGCCTTATTGATTGACTTGTCCTCAAGTCATTTATATCAAAAACTGAAAAGTAATGAAAGTAAATATGCTTCCTCTGCTACAAAATGATTGGTCTTCAAGTCTTCAATGCTTGTTGGCACAATTCTTTTCATGTGATTAAATGTTTTGGTGTCGAACATAAAAAGAATTTGTTAACTTAGTGGCCATTGACGGATGCCACTAGTCAACACGAGAGCTCCCATCTTTGATGTGGATGAGAGTCAAGATGCCCTAAACACATCTTTCTAAGTATGAATGAATTTGTTTTTGTCAAATACTCAGAAGATCCGACGAATAAGGGACATTGATGTATTCCATTGTTTATCAACATGATAGCTTGCCCTTAAGGCATGCAAGCTTCAAGGTGTTTTTAGAAAAATATTTATACTCAAGGACTATGGACTGAATGGTGTATGGAAGCAAGGTTTCATTTGCAAGTGTAGGTGAAAGGAAATTGACAATGAATATGTAAAGTGGGACAAAAAGTTTGTAGATGTGCTTCATTGGTTTTATTGGTGGGTTAGGATTGAAGGATATGTAGAAGTGTATGTGGAACGTAATGAAGTGTTATGTAGGAACAGATAATGACTCTTGCTGGGGAAACAAAAATGATTTAATGCGAACTTTCAAATGTAGCAAATCTTCACGTTGAATTCAAGTGTGGATAGGTATTTCACCATCCTTGTATGTTTATGAACAATACGCAAGTCTTCGAATTTTCTTATATGTCATGCAACATTGCAAACCATTAAACTATTACTGGAAGTGCAAGAAATTGTAATTTTCTGGAAATTTCATTTAGGTTCATGGACTTGTTCTTTAGGGTTTCTCATGAAAATAGTCATTTGAAGACCAATTGTGCACACAATTAGTTTCCTTAATGATCAGTGGATCATACAAAATCTGTAAAAAAAAAACAACAAAAAAACTTGACATAAAAAACATTAGTGTGTTCAACAAGGAATGGCCAATTCCTTGATGATTCTTATGCAAAAATTAATGCCAAATGAAATGGATTATGGTTAATCAAAAGCATAATTTTAGTCCAATTCTTGATGTTGATAATAGTCCAAATTTTATAAAAATAACCATGAAAATTAACTCATCTCCTTCTTTGTGTCAGATGTCTCCTCGAATGTGCATGACAAAGAGCATGTGTTGCAGATTAGTATGTCTCATAATCACATACAACCATAAAAGCATAGATTTTAATGCCAATTCTAAGCATAATCCTCCAAATGTTCTTTTTTTTCTAATTTTTTTTTTATTTGTTTTGTTTTGTGCTTTTTTAATTGTTTTGATTTTAATTATTTTTTTTTAGTTTTTTTTAACATAAAATATTTTAATATATATTTAAGATATGTTCAACGGAACCATTTTTTTTAACTTAAAGTCTATTTATATTATTAAAATAGATCTATTATATAATGTTAAACTAAATCTATTATTTATCATTCGTTTGATGCATTCTTTTTGTGTTATTTTTTTTAACATAAAATCTATTAATATATAATAAAGTAAATCTATTATTTAACGTTCGTTTGTTGCATTACAATTGTGAACCATAAATCACAATCTGTAACATCAAACAACAACACACTATTGTTACTGGATGTCACTAACTGTGGCGCTAATTCCCGGTAGGCTTGGAAGGTTCTTGGATATTGGGACTTTGGCTGACAATGAACATTGGTCTCATAAGCAGGAGCATGCTCACAAGACTACTCGAGATCACAGAATTTTGGGAAATATTTGTTGCATTCAATGTTTTGACAATTATGGTTCACCGAAGCGATAACATTTGTTGTCAGTGTCAACAAAATCAGAATTGGTATGACAATAAACATTTTGATTTCCATTGTCATTTTTTCCATTTTCTTCAGCAGATCGAGAGTCATAGTCCATTGTTCTTGAAGGTGATGTTTATTCATTCGAACATGTTTAAAGAAATAATGTTCCCATGCAGGAGATGCAAAGGTTGGTCTCTTTTCTAATTAGTAGTTTCACATGAGAGCTAGACATTGGCATCAATGTTGTAGTGTTGAGAGTCAATGCTTGGATCCAAATTCCTATCCGGAGCCACACCTCTATGGTCATAATTGATGTTCTCTATCCATGTCACATTTGAAAACAAATTCCAGTGAGGTCTTCAATTATTAATCTCGATGGCTGTCTCTTGCAATTCACCGGATTTTTGTTCTTAATTAAGTTGTCTGCAGAAGCATCTACGATGACCCACATTCCTGCAAAAAGTTAATATTTTAGATTCAGTGATGCAAAATTTGAGTTCAATTAATGTTGTGACATAGTTTCATGAGACTTATCAACATAGATGTAGCTTTCGGCTTGTGTCATGAGTGAGGGTGTAGATACCATATTGTCGTCGTTTGACAAGAGATAGGATATTGTATCCAGCGAGAAATCCTACCTTACTGTGGCTAGGGAGAGGTCATACCATATTGTAGCCAGCCAAAGCATGTTATTTGTGAAGAAGCAGACTATTGTTTGAATGATGGAGACATGCTTTAATATATACAACAATTTTGTATCATTGCATACAACCATACCATTGCAGACAGGCCATTGTCATTTATCTTACATAGAATGTTTACATGTAAAATTCAAAGCAAATAAATGCATACAAAATTCCACGATCAAGGTGGCTTAGATACACATCTTAGCCACTTTTGGCCTTTGTCCTAGGGTGAGGGCTATATTTCTTTCTAGATCCATTAACTATGTTCCCAACAGCAGGAGGTTCACCATAAAAGGCGAAGGCAGGGAATTCTGTTGAGATGAATGAATGAAGGGATGGAATGTAATAGCGGAACAAACGTTTCAAACACATTAACCTTTTTTATCATTTATGGAGTGTGCCAAAAACAATTATATATATGTCGTGAAGCTTTTCTTAGGATCTGGAAGCTAGCTACTACCATGAATGAGTTAGAATAATTTTCTATGATCAAAGTTCTTCAATTAGGGAAGACCGTTGATGTCGAGATTTTACATGATGTTTTTGGGGTGATGTCCACTAGGGTCTATCACTTTTATATCGCTATAAGCAAATGAGTCCTAATCTCATATACTTGGGTTTGTTTGAATTAGAGCATGATCCCTAAAGTTCAGGCGGTTTGAATGCAGTCGATAAGAATTATACAGCCTCAGCCAAACAATCAAATCTTACCAAAAATAGATCAAATCCCATGCATTTAGATGAGGAAATGGTTCATCAAATGGGCTAAATGGTTTGTGAAAATGTAAAGTGGTCAACCTGTTGTCTATTAATGACACGTGGAAAGCAGTCAACATGTTGAATATTAATGACAAATTTCCATTGAGTTTGAGTGCAGCATTTCTGATTTTTAAAATGGTGGCTCGACTTCTGTAGAAAAATTTGTCCAAATGCAAATTCGTGCGAATGAAGAATGTAGTCCCTAATTTCAAAAAAAATTGTCGCAACGAAACTCTAAAACTAAGAAGCCACCAACAGACTCTACCCTTCAGTAAAACATTTTGATGGAACACAAAGTCGTGGGATTGATTAGCAACTATGTTGTTCTAGATAAGCAGAGATGGTAAAGGAAAAGAAATGAGGGGACATCCATGAATAAATAAACAAATTTCTAAATCTGAATGGTAGAAGCAAAGGAAATTTGCTTGGAAATTCAGATCTCATTTATTCTAACGATTAGGAATTTATTACACATGGAGTCATTATGAAACATTTTACCACTTGTTTTTTTTTGGTCAAACAAATTATTCGAGTATTTCTACTTGTAAATCATATCAGGCCTTTCAATGACGACGAGTTGAGGGCTAGTATTCTCCAAGTCATATCAGTGTTGTTGTAAGAAGTTTTTAGAATTTTTTTACAAACAAGATTTCTTTATAATTGTTTTTTCTTTTAACTTGAAATTGCGAGACAGAGAATAGTGTAATCGTGTAATGGATTTTTATTGCAATTTTTTCCTTAAACACTGATTTTGATTTGTTTATATGCATATTTGGCTTGTTTGAAGAAATGATTCCAACACATTCCCAGCAAGAAATTTTTTATTTAATTTTGAAAATAAATCAATATATTTTTTGATCTTCTTAATCGCTCAAAGCGCAGGAAGAGAGCATACTAACATATTGATTTTATTTTATTTTTGCAGTTTAGCATGGATGTAAATTTATTTATGAAAAATGATGATGTTTTTATTTTTATTTTTTATTTTTAAAAACAAGACTAAAAGAAAACTCTACCAGATCTAGTTTTATTTTGCTAATCTATTCTATTTTAACTTGAATGTTTTTTTTTTTAATTTCTTAGGTAAAATAATGCTTCCAGTGAAGCCCATCTATGGACTAAAAATTGGGAAATTCTCACATCTAAATTTAAAATTTTTACCTAATTGTTTGCAAGGATGTGAGTAACATGTTTGATCCTTAGATTTGGTGCAAGGTTCTTTTGAAACCATTATTTGATATTATCCTTGCTCTACAAGAAGTACCTGTTTAACATATGGAAGTTTCTCATCCGTAGATATATTAGTAAGAAATGAGGGGTTTCAAAAGACTAACTTTGAATCTAACTAAGTACAAAAAAAAAATTCTCAAACTTTGAACTCCGTTATGAAGATCCTATCATTTCACAAGTTAGTCCATAAAAGGAAATTGCAATAAAGATAACTTCCTAAGTCTATCTCTAAATCATCCTCTCCAAAAATGGCGCCAAAATGTTTGGTCTAAGATGCAGATGCAAATTAGAGTTTCATTTATTATCAATCTGGGTAAGTAAAATTCAAGGATCATCCAATATATATGGACCTAGAGACAAACTAAACTAATCTAGGTGAAGCAATGCGAAAGCTCCCTTATAGGAGGTCCTTCATTGGGATCTCTAACACCTATTCAACCATTTAACAAAATTAAATCTAAAGACATTATGACAAGTTTAAGAAATATTAAAGCTCCCTTACAGGAGACTTTTCATTAATATTTCTAACATATTAATCAATTAACTATGAAATGAAGACATTTAAACATAATTCAAGTTGATTACAAGAAATATTAAGGCTCTCTTACAAGAGACTATTCATTTATCTTTCCAGCATCAAGATCTTTAAACTAATGAAATTAAAAACATAAATGAAATAAATCTTACTATAACAAAACAAGTATGCAAGTGAGGTAATGGGGGCCCTCCATAGCTCCACAAGAATGCTTTAGAAACAAGTCAAATGTAGAAGAAAATCCAATCCACTTTATTTATCGTCAATTACAAATTGCAATTACAAGCTCCAAGTTCTACATTCTAAGAGTTCCTAAACTCTACATTACAATGATTCTAAAATCTAAAGTTACAAATGAAGGATTAAGTTTCAAGATTCTAAAAATTAAGATTACAAAATGAAGATTACAAATGAAGGAGATAACAATCCTATTTATACAGAAGTTATGATAACAAACTCATAAATGTAAATCCTGTATTCCCTCCTTTGACTCACATATTTCTCAACCAATGGTGACACATAACCCTATCCTGCATGATCTCCTCCATGAGGTCCATGATCTTCTCCATGAGGTGCATGGTCTCCTAAAATTTGAATTTGAACATAGAGTGCCACATAAAGATGCCTTGGAAGCTTCCTTGTACCTACACATTTCAACAAACTCATTTTAATTGTTCGGTATAAGTATATGGAGATTATTTTCTAAAGTTTAACCATAAATTCACTTAAAAATATTATGAATTAATAATGTCTTGGAAAACACAAAGGTAACCCATTTAATGATGAAAGTGAAGCTGATTTGGTTGCATGGTGGTGGAATAGAGGTGAGAAAATGTGTGAATGGAGTGAAAGTGGATGTATCTTAAGGATAATTCCTAGGTCCAACAATAGTAATTCCAAAGAATGTGCAAGAGGAAGTGGAATCAGAAGCCATGAATGAAAATATTAAATCATGGTTAGATGAATTCAAGGAGATTGTTGTTGACGCATTTCCAAAATGATTTCCTCTCATGAGAAGTATTTGTCATCAGATTGAATTGATTCCTAGATCAAGCTTACTAAACAAGGAACCTTACAAGATGACTCCAACATAGAGTGAGGAAGTAAATAAGCATGTACAAGAGTTTCTTGATAGAGGATTGATAAGAGAAAGTTTGATTCCATGCATTGTACCATCATGATTGAATCCAAACAAGATAGATAAATGGAGAATGTGCGCAAATTCTAGAGCAATTAATAGGATAACCATCAAGTACTAATTTCCATTTCCAAGTATGGAGGATATAGTGAAATTTTTTAGCAGGGATGCATATTTCACAAGCATAGACTTAATAGTCGTTATCATCAAATACAGACCAGGGAAGGTGAAGAGTGGAAGATTTCTTTCAAGACAAAGGATGAATTGTTTGAGTGGTTGGTTATGTCGTTTTTGTTGACGAATTCCCCCAGCACATTCATGAGGCTCATGAATGAGGTCCTGAAACCATTCTTGGGAAAAAATATTATAGTATACCTCGATGACATTTTAATTTTTATAAAAAACAAAGAGGACCACTTGGAGCATGTAAGGCAAGTGTTGCACCCATAAAAGGAACACAAGTTATTGATCGACTTGAACAAATGTACATTTATGTAGGATTAGTTGGTTTGTTGGAAATAATTCTTCCATGCCATGTGCGGTTTTCATCATGAGTCCCTAAGCGTTAATCTAGAAGTAGTTGTTTTCCTATGTGTGAGTTGTAATAACTATCTAGATTTGTTGTAGTGAGTAATCTATATGATATAATTATGTAAACATTCATATCAATAAAATATACCAAGTCTGATTTTTTTTTTTATTGGTCTCTGTCCCATTTTCTAACATGGTATTAGAGTGGGTACTGGCTTGACTCCCTTAAGGGAGGGCCAAGAAAATGTGAGAGAGTCTTAATTTTATTTTTTTAAAAATAGATTAGGTTAGGGGATTCTGTTGTGCAAACTATTTATTGTTAATAATTTTTATTTTACTTTTGTATGTAATAACAGCTTCCATTGGGGAAATTCTGGAAATTGTAGCGTGGGTGAATCTATATACAACAATCATTTTTTAGAGCTGAATGGTAGAAAATTTTGTGTGTTTCTACAATACTATTCATCACGTTGTAGAGCCCATGGAACATAGCACTACTAAGCATTGCTATGAATTATTTCCATATTTGTTCATCCCTCACCACTACTGTACTATGCAAAGTTGAATTTTCTGGTCACAAGGTCATTCTACATCTTTGAATCCATGATGCAAGAGATGGACACCACATTGGATTAATGATAAGATTCTCCACACAGGCTTCCATTTCATCTAATGGCTGATAAAATTGGGTGATCTTACTCCATCTATCGATCTCACCCGACAGGCCATCGGTTATAGCCACCAGTCGAATGTTGAGGCCAACATTTTAAACTTGGGTGAATGCGTCCATGCCATCCCAAATGGGCATAAGTGATGATTTGATATATTGTGTGCTCTATTTGTGGCCGTGGGGAGGAAAATATCATTTTTTCTTTTGCAGGACAAGGTCTCTACATCATATTTCATTTTTGTTGTTGCATGATAAAATATGGACTATGAGATAGAAAATATTGATAATGTTATGAATAATTTCAAGTGGGATCTACTAGATCAAAACGAGAAGCTATTCTGAAATCTGCATTGGAAAAGGATTAAGGATTATTCTACCTGTAGAAGAAAAAATTTTCTACATGTGGAGAACGTTATCAAGTGATGGAAATCTTCTTAGAATGACATATATGAGTAATGCAACATGTTATTAGTTGTGCTCCAGAAGATAGCTAGAGGCACCCAAATGTAGCGAACGATCTTTCTTCTAGATTCTTCAATTCAATATGACATATGGCCAAACTAGGACAATTTTATCTAATGTCTTCTAAGGGCTTATAGTGGATCAATGTTTGATTTGTTTTGGGTGTGGAAAATCTCTCTTCCATATTTTGAGTTAGTATAAAAGTTGTTGATGTTTGTAGTGTGAGTTAAAGTTGTATGTTTAAGCAAAGATAAAATTAAAAAGGGAGTTGTTGGTAGAAATTTTAATGGTTCAATTTTAGTGTGTTATTATAATATGAAAGAATCAAATGAAGAAGAACCACAAAGAATAGGCCAACTATTTAATAGACTAACATGACACGTCATGCTCTGGGAGCATTAGTTACATGTAGTTCTTAATAATATCAAGCAGGTGTGACATGTCATGCTCTGAGAGCATTAGTTACAAGTAGTTCTTAATAAGGTCAATCAGGTGTGATCCGTCGTGCACTGAGAGCTTTAGTACAGGTTATTTACACAAGGTCAAGTTGTAGAATTGTCTATTGAACACAATATGTATCGAGAATGCTATCCTATATTACTGGTGAAGGTTGCAGAGGGTCGTGGATTCACATATGGTGGTAGTCCATAGGATGGTTCAGTATAAAGACTGACCCATTACGCTCTGGGGGGTTGAGAAGCATCAATTCTGCAAAGCACGTCAATGATGGTATGGAGCGGTTATGTCTTAAATGGTTCAAGTGGGAAGCTTGAAAGTGTGTTGAAGAAAACAACAGAAACCATGAGATTTCAAAGTGGAAATGAGTGCTAGTGATGACCATATCAAACAAATCTGACAAATATTTATTTATTGTTGTAATATGTTTTTTCAATGTTTTCCATGTAAGAATTAAGGGAGGGTGTTGGAAGTAATTCTTCCATATGATGTGTGATTGTCATTGTGAGTCCTTAGGAACCAATCTATAAGTAGTTGTTTTTCTATGTGTGAGTTTTAATAGCTATCTATATGTGTCGTACTCAGTAATCTATATGATATAAATATGTAACCGTTGAGATCAATAAAATATACCAAGTGTGATTTGTTTTGTTATTGATTTCTCTCCCATTTTCTAACATGGTTTACATGGGATTTGTGATCTCCAAGGAAGGTTTGAATATGGATTCAATAATGATGAAGTCTATCTTGGATTGGAAAAATCCTCAGTCTATTTTTGAGGTGTGGACCTTTCATGGATTAGCAAAATTCTATCAACAATTCATTGGGAATTTCAGTTAGATTCGTGCACCTCTTACCGAGTCCATGAAAAAGGGGAATTTTAAATGGAAAAATAGCAACAGGGAAAGCATTTGCAGATCTGAAAAAAAGGTGATAGAAAAACCTATTTTGGCACTTCAAAATTCAATAAAGTATTCCAATTTCACTGTGATGCAAGTGGGACAACAATTTGAGAAATTTTAAGTCAAGAAGGGAGACCAATAGAATTCTTCAGTGTGAATTTGAACGAAGCTAAGAAGAAGTATTTTGTATATGATTAGGAATTTTATGCTATTTTGGAGGCTTTGGAGAAGTGGAGACACTATTTATTGTTGAAGGAATTTGTCTTGTTTATTTATCACAAGGCATTACAATATATCAATATTCAAGGTAAGTTGAATCAAAGGAATTCTAAATGGGTTGAATTCTTGAAAATTTATACATTTGTTCTCAAGCATAAATATTGAAAGTCAAACAAAGTTGCAATTTCTTTAGGTAGGAGAGTGATCCTACTCAACACCTTGTCAGTAGAAGTGGTAATTTTAGATAGCATGAAGGAGTTGTATGTAGAAAATGTTGATTTTGGAGAAGCTTGGATAGTGTGTAAAGCACCTTGGAGTCTTGAGAAAACCATGTTATTGGAATACCAATGGTTTTCATTTGGAGATCAACAATTGTGCATTCGTCGAGAGTCAATGAGGCTAGATCTTATTAAGGAACTACATGGTGGAGGCTTAGGTGGATATTTTAACATGGATAAGACCACAACGTTGGTAAACAGGAGCTATCTTCTTCATAGCATAAAACAATATGTCTAAAATTTTGTTGAGTGTTGTAGAGTTTTCCAACTAGCAAAGGGTAGAAGTCAAAATATGAGGTTGTATACTCCATTACTAGTGTTGAAAAGACTATGGGAAGATGTGAGCACGGGATTTGTCTTGGACTGCCAAGGACACAATGGAAGCATGATTCGGTGATGGTTGTTGTAGATATGTTTTCAAAGATGACACATTTCATAGCATGAAAAAGACAAGTTATGCTACTGAAGTGGTTGTTTTATTATTCAAGGAAATAGTGAGACTTCATGGTTTTCCAAGAACCATTTCTTCAGATGCAGATACAATATTTCTATGTAACTTTTAGAGGATGTTATGGAAGAAAATGTGATATAAACTATTATAAAATTCATCCTTTAAATCGGAAACATATGGATAGACTAAAGTAGTGAACAAGAGCCATGGAAATTTGTTGAGAAGATTGAGTGGTGAAAATTCCAACCATAGGGACATGGTCTTGGCACAGGAAGGGTTTTCATACAATAATTTGGTGAACAGATCGATTGATAAGAAACCATTTTAGATTGTCTATGGGTAGTCACCAAAAGGTGTTGTGGACTTGATACATTTGTTAGATTTCGAAGAAAGGAAGAGTGTTGATACAAGTGATTTTGTAGAAAGCATGCAATAGATACACACACAGGTGAAGAAGAGATTGGAACAAAGTAATTATAGCTATAAAGAGAAGTACAATTTCGAAACAAGAAAAGAGGCTTTCACTAGAGGATAACTGGTAGTGGTGCATCTATGGAAATAAAGATTTCTCAAGGGTACCTACAACAAGTTGAGATATAAGAAAATAGGCTCATGCATAATTCTTTGAAAATTTTCTAAAAATTCTTATAAGCTAGAGCTACTCGGAGACTTGGATATCTATCCAATGTTAAATGTGGTTGATCTATATGAGCTGCATGAAGGATAAATAAGTGAAGCGACGGGTATTCCTATTGAGAGGAAGGAACAGTTACAAGTTAATCTAGTTGAAGAAGTGGAAGAAATCTTGGCCACAATGATTGGAAAGAGAACTCATCTAAGGGAATATCTGGAGTATCTAATCAAATGGAAAAATAGGGGATTTAAATATGCATCATGGGTGACTAGAAAAGAGCTAACATGCTTACATGAGACTTTAATCTTTGAACTAAATACCACATGAGATGGTAGCTCATATTTTTTTTACCAAGGGTGTACGGTGTAGGAGAATCCTTGGCCTCGAGTAATCCTCATCAACCAAAAACAAGTTTTTGTTTGAGTTTGTAATAAGTGTTGTTACTCCCATGTATTTTAAGTTTTCGGTACTATTATTATGTTAGCTACTAATGTACTCAATTTATGGTTGTTTTTACTCCTGTGGCTATGTTTCATTGAAGCGAAAACTAATTTTGAATTAATGATACTCCAAGGATTACATGTTGATACTCTTTTTGCATGGAGTTGTTAACACACCCAAAACTGTTAGTTTTTTAGTTGTGCTGCTATAGGACAACGACTGCTATATGTGTTACGAGAATGATATGTAGGTTAAAATATTTTGGTTGTCTGCATACTAAGAGGAAGCGAATTGATACAGTTCTAGAAGGAAAAGAGGTCAACAACATGGGAAGTGATTTGTTTCCATTGGAAAGCAAAGAGGTTAGCAACATGAGGATAAATTGTGGGAACAAGAAACAAAAGGGACCTTTTTGAATTTTGAGTTTATGCTTGTGGCTCTTGGACTACTGGCATTGGTTTTGGCTGCTGCATGATTTGGAGAGAGCACAACTGGTTATTGTATGAGTTAGAAAGGGTGTTTTGGTGGTTGTGTGTAGTATTTACGTCTAAGGACTCCACTCTCAGATTTGAATTCTTGTATGTAACAACACATTATGAATGGATTAAAATATTTTAAAACCTCTCATTGTTCTCATGAGTAAACTTGACTTACTCTCTATTTGTACTCTATGATTATTTGAATTAATTAATATATTACCCAAGAACAAAATGGTTAGGGTTGTGCACTCCGTAACAATGATTTTGGCTCTGTAGTTTTTTGTGAAAGCTATAGACGGGTGGAATGTCTCATCTTTATTTATCTTCGTTATGGGTACAACTTCAATCTATCATGTGAAGAATTAAAATGTGGTTAGGATATATTTATGATATCTAGAGGACTGTAGAATTTTCTCATTAACAACTTCTAAGCCTCATTGTTCTAAGGGCTCTCTAATGACTATAGGTTGCAAATGGAATATTACACACTTTTGGCATTTTTTCACTTCTAAATTTGAATACCATAGGTTAGTGTAATATAGATCTTAGGATCTTATGGGTTATAGTTTCATAAAAAAATTCCTCCAAAAGTTATATCATGCAATTTTCTGAAGACTATATCAATCTCCTACATCTCAAGACACCAAAGAAATACACCATGATAGTTCTCTCTGAACATGATGTCACTCATGAGTTGGTAGTAAGAAGACCAAAGCTCAAGGGTTCATTTTACTTGGATTCCAATGGATAGGTAAGTACAATGATTGATATATTGCTAGAGTTATTATATTGACTATACATTTCAACAAGGACATTGATTAGGTGCTCAGAATTATGCTAAAATCAAAGTGTCAGAATCTTCTTAAAGTCAGCTTCAAATTGAAGAGCTTGTCATTTTGAACCTAGCGATGTGAATGACACTCGAATCTGAGTTCATATGTATAATTTAGAGCAAGTCAAAGTACAAATTTAACTTGCCTACATGTTAGGATTAAGATAATGTGGCAAGGTCCTCAGCAAATAAGGAGGTGCCAAGTGGTAGCCCGCCATTGGCCCTTAAAAATCACATATAGTAGCAGTAAGTGGTTCAGGTTAAGAATCAAACCCTGGGTAGAGATGTTTTGGATTTGCGATAGTGTATATTCCAATCGCAAGAAAATAACGATGAATAGAGATCAACCCCAATACCAACAAGCTTGGGAGTTGCGATGCGATGCGATCACATATCGCAATCGTAGAGGTAACAGGAATCAGCCCCGATAAGGGTTGGCTTGTGATGCGATATCAACCCTGATTGCAATGTGGTAAATCATAATTGTATATCAAAATCACATAATATGAAAAAGTCCCACAGCTTTTCACTGCCACACATTGCCAATTGCGATTTGCGATAAGGCCGATAGGATATGGCCCGTGGTGCAACAAAATTCTTGGCTAGTTGATGAGCCCCAAAATTGGTAACTTGCTGGGCTCATTTGGCCTAATTATCCTTGTTCAATCCTTGTTCAATCCTTCATTTTTCATAGCTTATACATTATTTTCAGTATCTTTATTTCATTTGTACGAATAAGGGTAGTCACTCTTCCTAGGTGGCTAACACGTGCTCATTTCAGGTTTTTTCACACATGTTGGAGCAAAACCGAGCAATCATGGGCTAGAATACAGCCAAGCATGAGGTGAGGATTCATACGGGGGTTGTCTATGGCATTAAATAACCCTTCCTTGGGATCTTCACCCCCAACTCCGAGCTCCAAAGGCCACTAAAACCGGATCTAGAAGGCAGCCAAGTAGATTTTGGAAGGGACTGTCTAACTCATAGTTTGGACAATCAAGTTCCATAGATTTAGGAGGCCAGTTAGGGCCCTCATGATGTATAAATGTTGAGGCCTCAGCCATCATAAGGGACTTTTTGAATCATTGCATATTTTGCACTATCGTGTTGTTAACTTTACTTTTTCTCTTGTAGCCATTTTTGGCATAACTCTTATGACTATTTTTTGATAATGAGAAGCACACTGGTTTTATACCAACTCTGAGTTTTCTATAAGAGCCATAGCTCTCAGGGTTGGGCCCAACCTGAGAGCCTAGGGCTTCCTTTCTGTACTATTACTTTTCCTTTATGCATCACTGTTTCCCTTTATGCATTTGAAACGTATTTCTGTTAAGCAGATTTAGTCATGTTGATTGGATAGATCACTGTTTATGAATAGAATTGCTTCTGGTGTTTTGGTAAGATAATAACAGAAAAATCTCCAAAGAAAAGGGACAACCACACTCTCGGTTTCACCTCATCCTTATTGGATCAGGGGCTGGAATTGAAGAAATAGTGCTGCCCAAACAAAAACACTAGTTTGCTTGACCATGCAATCCTTAGTGTACTATTTTCCTTTGCAGAAATTAGTTATGGGTTTAGATATTTGAAATGTTTCTTTGCATAGTTGATGTACATGGTTTTCTTTCCAAATAAAGCTGTTGTTCATTCATGTTATGGATAGTTAGGCTAGATTAGCTAGGACTTTGATTATTTGCAAGACTTTGTTGATTTGGTTGAATGTACACCGTGCAAGGCATCTCCACCACTCTTTCATCCACCTAAGTGTCATTTGAGCCACCTGTTCCATATCCTAGCTAGGTTCCTAATCTCCCATCTGTCCTTTTTCCCACGTAACCCTACCTACTTGCTCAATCATTGCCTTAGCCTTCTTTAAGCCAAGTCAGCCTTCTACACCTTCTCACCACTCCACCCACCGGTCTCTGGGTCACTCCAGGCCCCTATCCTACCTCCTTGTCCATCCATGCATCTTTCCTCACTCACCCATCCTCTAAAATCCACTTTTTAAACATCCTGTAGAAATTTCTGAACATCCTGTAGAAATCTCTGAACATCCTGTAGAACCCCTGCAGACTTCCTGTAGAAGCTCACAAATGAGGTTTTTTGATAGCCAAACTTTGTGAAACTCTCTGGAAGGGTGTTGGGGACTCCTTGGACCCTCTCTAAACCTTCCCAACCTTTTCCAAGCATTCCTCCTCCTTGATCCACCCCTGCACAGTAAAGAATAGTGAAAGCATATGCATGATAAAACTGACAACTTAATCAAAATTACAAAAAGATGTTTTCTTAGGATAGAGGCAGTCTAGGCACATGCTTTTTACCTTCATAGAAGTAATGGAATCTCTTTTAGTAGTTTGCATGCTCATCTTTGCATCAGTAGGACTAGCTGGTAGAATTAGGGTTTGCTAGGGTTTACGCTTTCCTCCAGATTTTCAATCTCTTTTCGCAAATAGATTAGTTTTCCTTGAGTTAGCTTTCATCCATCAATTACAAAGCTTCTTCTAAGAGCCCATAGAAGTTGGCTTAAGCTCCTCGCAGGCTTGTGCCAGCTGACCAAGTGACAGCTGCGACAAGAGCTAGTACTTGTGCATATAGCACCGTCGCTTCCAAGTTTGTTACGAACAACCGGGTTGATAAAAGTAAAGAAGGGAGTCCTAGGAGTTGCAGTGTTATTGCTGCAATACTGGAGCCCACCATCTTTTTGGCGCCATTGCCAGGAAAGCGTCACAGTATTGGTGATTGTTGCTTTTCTTCTATTTTCTCCTACAACTTTCTGCTAAGTAGTTTATTTCATTTTCATTCTACAATTTCATTTCCGCAACAGTAGAATAGACATTTCCTGCTTTCATAGATTAGCATTTCAATTCCACAATTTCAATTCTGCAAGCATAGATTAGAATTTCAATTCTGCAATTTCAATTCTGCAAGTGTAGCTTAGCACTTCATTCTTGTTCCTTCTTTCATTTCAATTCCGTATTTTCATTTCAGTAAGATAGTTAGTTGCAGTTCAATCTATTTTAGTTTTGCAGGTACCACTAGAGAGAAAAAAAAACAAAAACTATAAAAAAAAAGTCTTTCCATTTCATGCCTCGTAGGAACAGAGACAAAACTGGAAAATTCTTACCCAACACCCCCACCACATTACTAAGTCAACCTTCTTTCTTCTCTGGTGACAGTGAGCCAGAAGAACCTATAGGTGAACCTCCTGAGATATACGAAGATCCTATAATAGACAAAGAGTTAGAGAACACTCCATCTGAAGCCATGGCTGAAAACCGAAACGGTAGAAGAGAAGATGAGAGAATAGAAGGTGCCTTTCCCATCCGAGAAGCCAGTGGAGACATGAAAATGAAAAACATAAGTCTGTCTGCTCTGCCTCACTTCCATGGACTGACGACTGAAGACCCTGATACCTTCCTGTTTGATTTTGTTGTCCTTTGTCGAACTTATGACTATGCTGAGGATGAGCGAAAGTTGAAACTCTTTCCCTCTACCCTCAAGGATTCGACATTACACTGGTTCATGGGGTTACCTAGAAACAGTATCACCACTTGGGCTCAGATGCAGCAAGCTTTCAATACCGAGTACCGGGACTACTGTATATCCAAGGAAGCTAAGGGAGAAATCTTTCAGATGACCATGGGAAGCGATGAATCTTTAGAAGACTACGAGGAAAGGTTCCAACTCAGTTATAAACGAGCTAGGTGCACACCTGACCTGGAATCTCTGAAGCTGGTTCTGCTCCGAGGAGTCCCTGAAGACCTTTTGGACACCCTAAACATGTTGGCTGGAGGAGACATCTACCAACTACCTTATGAGGACATAAAGACTGTGTTTAGAAACCATTCTAGGGTGGCCCAGATGAGAGGTAGGGGGAATCATCTTTCAGCTAGTACCTCTTTCTCCAAGCATGATTTTTCTAACCAAATGGAAGACCTCAAGAGTGAAATGAGGCAGACTATTGCCATGCAACTTGATACCTTCCGAATTTAGCTAAAGAAAGAAGAAGCTGAGAGGGCTTTGGCCATTTTTTGTCCTAGATGCATGAGGAAGCATCCCAAGAATGAGTGCCCATTGCACTCAGTAGAGGTATGTTTTGTTTGTGAGGAAGACCACCCCACCAACTAATGCCCTACCTTGCCTGGATTTAAAGCCATGTACCTAGGGACTGAGGTGGCTACTAAAGCTCTCTACTTCCTCAACCAAAGGAGGCCACATGGACCCAGACCTTATCAGCAGGGGATGCAAGGGACATCCCAAGCTTATTACAACCCCAACCAATCTGCTCATATACCTTCTTGGGGCCGCCCTGCTCATCCTTCCTGGGCCGCACCTCCTCTGTGGTCTTATCCATCTCCATACCACACTCAACCTCCTTCTCACTCGTTTCACTCTCATGCCCAGCCACAACCTCAGTGGAATGCACCTCAACCGGGGTGGAGGCCCCAATAAAACACTCCTCCCTCCATTCTGCCTCCACCACCAGCTCAACCAAAACCATTACCTCCTACTCCTCCAATACAACCCCAAATGCTTGCTCAACCGAACCTGAACCCCAACAACAGACAGGCCCAGCAAGTATATACTGGGGAAAAAACATGCCCTACCTATGCTGTGGAGATCCAAGAGATCAAGCTGTGATCTGGGAAGGTCCTTCTAGAGTGCCAACCTCCTCCCCTAGAGGAGTAGGAAGAGAAAGAGGAAAGTGAAACCCAAGCCATTCCACCCTTTCTTGAGTGGCTCACAGTAACCACACAACCCAACCCAGAAGAGGATGAGCTTCTGGGAAAACTCAAGCAGTTGTGTGTGAAAATACCACTTCTCCAGGCCATAAAAGATGTACCGATATACAACAAATTGATTAAGGAGAAGTGTTTCAGGCACCCAGGCAGGCGAAAGAAAGATGCCTCAACCATCAATGTCATAGGACAACTGTTTGATCTCATGTTGGGGCAAGTAATCTGTCCAAATTATTTGGACCCTGGGAGCCCTGTAGTTGATGTACACATCAATGGCACCATCATACCCCACACCTTCATTGATCTAGGGGCCGCCATTAATGTGATGACCAAGGACACCATGCTTAAGCTCAACCTTCAGAGTTCCTTAAGGAAGACCTCGATAGTGCTGCAAATGGCAGACCGCTCCACCGTGACACCCGAAGGGATCGTGGAAGATGTCTTGGTCTCTGTCGACTCCTGGGAGTATCCTGCGGCCTTTTTGGTCCTTCAGCCAAAGGCAAAACTCACTGGATATCCCCTCATTTTGGGAAGGCCCTAGCTGGCTACTACAAATGCTTACATCAGCTGTCGAGCCAGAAGCATGACCATCAAAAATGGGCCTATGTCCAAATAGTTGGTCCTATATCCTCTTGCCCAATCTCTACTAGATCATGACTTACCCCTCTGGCTGAAAGAAGGAGAAGAGGATGAGGTCTACTCTATACCATTATGCATAGTAGAGGCCACCTGGGGAGGCCCTCAAACCGAGGATGATTTGATTGAGAACTTAATCCAAAATCCTCTCCCTGGTGCTCTATCCTTGTAAGAGTTGGTGGAAGATACCCAAGCCAATGCTTTAGTGGACCTATGTGTGACTGATCCGACCACTCCCAGAGTTAAGAATGTGGAGTTTGGCCCTGAGAGGACTTTAAATATCAGCTCCTCTCTCTCTCCCTCTTAGGAAAATGAGTTATGTAGCCTCTTGTCCTGCCATTTGGAGGATTTTTCCTAGAGCTACAAAGAAATGAAGGGAATCCATCCCTCGGTCTGTACCCATCATATCTACATTAAGGAGGACTGTAAACTAGTCAGGCAACCTCAGAGGAGAATAAATCCAACCCTCAAGGACATTGTTAAGGAAGAAGTGCAAAAATTGTTAGATGCAGGATTCATCTACCCCATCTTGGATAGCGAATGCGTTTCCCCTCTAGTGTTGGTACCCAAGAAAAATGGGAAATCGATAATCTATGTGGACTACAGAGAACTGAAAAAAGCCACCAAGAAAGACCACTTCCCTTTACCTTTCATAGATCAAGTGTTGGATGGTCTGGCAGGGAAGAGGTTTTTCTCTTTCATAGATGGGTTCAGTGGGTATAATCAGATCCAAATCAGCCCGGACGACCAAGATAAGACCACCTTCACTTTTCCATGGGGAACCTTTTCCTACCGCGTCCTCCCCTTTGGGCTATGTAATGCCCCTGCCACTTTCTAGAGAGTTGTATTAAGCATCTTTGCCGAGTTGGTCCATGATTCGGTGGAAATCTATATGGATGACTTTACTCCTTACGGGTCTAGCTTCCAAGAATCCTTGTCCAACCTGGGAAAAGTTTTGAGAAAGTGCGTTGAGATGAACCTGTCCCTCAGCCCTGAAAAATGTGAATTCCTAATGACTGAAGAGACCATGTTAGGTCATACCATTTCTCCCCAAGGATTATAGGTGGATCCAAGTAAAATTGCTATCATAAAAAAGGTTCCACCTCCTCAGAAGGTAAGAGATGTTCGGATTTTCCTAGGCTTAGTGGGATATTATAGAAGATTCATTAAAGATTTTAGTAATCTAGCCTCACCATTGTTTGGCATATTAGAAAAAGATATTGAGTTTAAATGGTCTGATGACTGCGAGAGGGCTCTGAATGAATTAAAGGATAAGTTGGTGTCCACCCCAATTTTGAGAGGCTCAAACTGGGCCCTACCTTTCCACATCCACACTGACGCCTCAAACAAAGCCATAGGGGCAGCCTTAGGACAAGTTGAAGAAAAAATTTCATATGCCATATACTTTGTCAGCAAAAACTTATCCAAGGCAGAAATGAATTATACGGTAACTGAGAAAGAGTTCCTCACCGTGGTCCATTCCTTGAACAAGTTCTGAAATTACATCACTGGCTATCAAACATTTTTACATACTGACCATGTTGCAATTAGATATTTAATGAATAAGCCTAATGTGAATGCTCGTATTATTAGATGGTTACTTTTGTTGTAGCAGTTTGATTTGACTATCATTGACAAACCAGGTAAAGAAAATGTTGTTGTTGACTTCTTGTCTAGATTGGATTTTCCTGCAGGTGAAGAAGGAACAGTGGATGACCAGATGCCAGACGAACATCTGTTTTCTATCTCAGTACTCTCCCCATGGTTTGTTGATACAGTAAACTATCTGGTCTCAGCATAGTTCCCTCCGCATCTATCCTCAAAGGAGAAGAGCAGAATCGTGAGGAAGAGTGCCTCATTCACTTGGATCGGGGGCAACCTGTTCAAAATTGGCCCTGATAAGATCTTAAGGCGTTGTGTAAGGGAGGAGTAAGTCTTTGACATCCTCCTAACCTGTCACGGTGGGCCTTGTGGAGGACATTTTGCAGCCAAGAGGACTGCCTTCAAAATTCTACAGGCAAGCTACTATTGGCCACTCTTCATCAAGATGTCAGAAGATATATCAGCCAATGTGACCGATGCCAAAGGATGGGGAAACCAACTCCAAGGGACAAAATGCCTCTCCAACCTCAAGTGACTCTTGAGCCATTTAAGAAGTGGGGTATGGATTTTATGGGTCATATCAACCCTCCTTCTAGGCAAAGGTCTTACATCATTATGTGCACAGACTATTTGACAAAGTGGGCAGAAACCAAGGAAATCAAAGCAGCAACAGAAGAAAAGGTGGCTAAGTTTTTAAGAGAAAACATTTTCTACAAATTTGGCTACCCAAGAGAGTTAGTCACCGATCAAGGAAGCCAATTCACCTCGAACTTGATTGAAGACTTGCTTGCTCATCACAAGATAAAGCATAGGACTTCCACCCCATATCATCCTCAAGCAAATGGGCAAGTGGAAGTCACCAATAAAGCATTAGAAGGGATTTTGACTAAGGTGGTGAGCAGCAGCAGAAAGGATTGGACAGATTGCCTGGTTGAGGCCACTTGGGCCTACAACACCACTTGGAAGACCACAACCAGTTTCACACCTTATGAGCTGATCTATGGGAAGAGAGCTTTGTTGTCAATCAAGTTTGAGTACAACACATTGAGGCTGGCAGCTCAGCTAGACCTAGATCTTGGCCATGCTCAACAAGAAATGTTATTGTAGCTAAATTGGTTAGATGAACACTGGATGCAGGCCCTCCTCCACTCAGAAGTGGTTCAACTTCAGAGGAAGATATGGCATGACCGGCACCTCAATGAAAAACAATTCCAGCCAGGAGATTGGGCGCTGCTGTATGATTCCAGACATAAGGATTTCAAAGGGAAGCT
>APFE030363254.1:161901-187887 GCA_000404065.3 Pinus taeda | reverse complement strand
AAAAAAAAAAAAAAAAGAAGAAGGAAGAAATAAAGGAAAAACAAACAAGCTTAATCTCTAGAAATTGTTGCAAGTTGCAAGAACACAGTGCAAAAAGGAGGCCTCTCAACTCAAGGAAAAGGGTCCCTACCAAGCTACCAGGCAGCCTCACATACACTCCCTCCATGAACACTAATTTCTCCCAAGGTTCGGACACAATCTGGTCATGATTCAGCCTTCTACAGGAAGCTACAGGACTTTCTACAGGAAGTTTTGTATTTCTACAGGAAAACATCCTATAGAGCTTTTGGGCGGGCCATAATCGATTATGGAGAGGTATTTGAAGCTGGAAGCCCGTTGAGGAGGCATGCAACCACTCTTTTCTTCCATCCTCCACTTGTTTCACCTCCTTTCACCACCATTGCTCCAATCTGGTCGAATATACCTGCACAGTCATACCAGAACCCTGTTTTTCAGATAATAATTTGTTTTTTTCAAATAAAAAATAAGGCATTCAGAGGCTCGCACACTTCACCTGTCAAGGCGACCTCAAGACCCTTCACCTGTGAACGTGACTCCATTTATTTCAGCATGCACCCAAGAAGGAGAAACGACTACACGATGTCCTACAAGAATCCTGTAGCAACTGATCTAGCTGGAGCACATACCATGAAGACACCAACAGCTCACGAAACCGATGCACTGCAACATTCACCACCAGGGAAATGGGTCTCAAAGTCTCATAGCCAACAACAACGAATGAAGGAAAGCTCCAGCACCTATGCACGATGTAGCAGTAAGCAGATCCAACATTCGTCATCCAGAAACCTGAAAAAAAACACATCCATGGCCGCAAAGGTAAGTTCCTAACCTTATTTCGTCAAATTACATAAGCTATACTCTAAATGTGCATGACTGTGGGAATGGACAGATTGAAATTGTCTAGTTGCCATTCGACTAGCCACCAAAGTAAGTCAGGCGACCTCGTAGGATCCGAACAAGCTTGGTTATGTCGAAAAGACGAGTAATTGACACGTGGGAAGTGTCCAGGCGGGGAAAACCGGCAGTATGATAGGAATGGCGGCAGTGAATGCAGAGGGAAGAACTCAGCGGTCAAGGACACATTGGGGAATGATAGCCATGACGTCGGCCAACGGATCGGCAGGGAAAACTCACCCCGCGCCATGAATTCCACATTATTTCAAAATCGGCCGGTTCAATAACTTATGATGCATTGCAATCATTTATCCTCACAACCATTTTGCAGCCGAGTACACGTTGTCCTCCTCTGCAAGTTGTTAGCCCAAGTTCTCAGTCTGTTCCAACGTCTTGCTACCGCTCAGACTAGTCCTGCACCACCGTAACATCCTCTAGAAGTCGGGAACGATTTCTACAGAACGATGTGCTACAAGAAACCTAGCATACAAAGCAGTGTGGACTGTTCATGTCGACGGTGGAAATGTTCAGTGAGGTATGCCTGAACATAACTTTCCCATGCAAATAATTCCAAAGGTGGTGAATTCAATGTATTGAGGGGGGTAGGGAAATGTGAATGTAATTCTGCCTGTGAATTCAAAAGTCGTTTTCTTATCGCTACCTGAAATTGTCTTCATGGTCTGCATGCGAGATTTCCTCCACGATTGAATTAAAATCCCTCTTGTAGAAAAATTGAGGGACTGTCAAGGCACCGGTAAAAATTGTAAAATTTATATGACTGTGTGTATAATGGAGACATAGCTTTGCGCTCTATGTAGAAAAATCCCAAAGTCCTCCTTCTGTATATGAGTAGCCAAGTTCAGCACAGGGTAATTGACACAAAGATATTTTTTTTAACGCTCTAAGAAGGAGATACACCCAGAACTCGTTGTATGCTTAAACACACGAACAAACACAGAGTTTTTACCACGCCGGGAGGGTTCATTAGAAAAGAACCTTTGGATTCCAAGAAATTACGGGAAACCCCTGAGGTGGTGGACTTGTTTTCCCGTGCACATTGGATGTCATTCTATGACAAGCTTCAAGGTCACGATGATGAAATTGCAGAAGAATTCCTCAGGTCCCTGAAGTTGAAGTCAAAAACATTGGCCATTGTCAGCTTCAGAGGATTGACCCTCAGACTCACCCCACAGCTCATTAGCAGAGTAACTGATCTACCGATGGGGGTACCCTGGGATAACGAGGAGAGAAAGTTGGGTCATAAAGCTAAAAAAGAGTTCTTCTTTCCAGAGGAGAAATTTTCAGAGGACAAGAATGGAGTTCGAAGAACTAGCCTACAACCGTTCTGGAGTGAAGTCAGCCTCCAAATTATGAAGTATATTACGTGTGAGGGGCGATTTAGAATCGTCTATGGCTATCATTTCCGTTTTCTCATAGAACTCAAGCACCAAATGGACCTACCCTCAGAACGAAAATTGAGCATTCCTTACTTCCTCCTACAGTCCATGATTGAGTATGCCACCAAACTGAGAGATGGGACACCAGACTAGCTAGCCCATCATGGGCTTATCAAGCTCCTCGTGGAAGATGAACTCCACACTTTCACTGTCCCTCTCTTTTGGGAAATTTTTCAGAATATGATGAAGGATGATGACATCCGAGTTTTGGCTGAGGAGCTCACTTCCTCCAGCAGTGAGGATAAGGAGCATACTCAGGCAGAGAAGAAGGTTAAAGGACAAGAAACCCCGGGAAAAACACCAAAGAAAGAACATAAAGGAACACAAGAAAAGGGTCAAGCTACCAAAATAGGGGATGGTAAAATTGCACCAACACCCAGGGAGAAAAGACTATAGAGAAGGGTAGAAAGGAATAAGAAAGTCCAAGTCAGTAAGGGTACCCCTAAGGCAGCCTCAGCCAAGTTAAAGGAAAAAGTCCCCTCAGCCAACCAGGCTAAAACAGTGCCCTCGGCTTCTACAGGAAAACGGTAGGCTATTTCTACAGGAAGATTAAAAACGACTTCTACAAGAATCCAGAAAACAACCACTACAGGACTTTCTACAGGAAGTCTGAAAGAAGGACAACAAAAGGAGAAGTCAACCGAAATTCTAGCTAGGGAGGAAGCAGCTGTGTTGGCCACCCTAAGTACCTCTCCCAAGCCAAAAGAGAAATGAAAGAGGGAGACTCCTCTGTATTTTAAAGCGAGGAGTGTGAGGATTAAGACTGGCAGACCCCAGCCTCCATCAAAAGAGCCAATCACAATTGTGGATACCCCTACCACACCAAAGGATAGGTCCCCCTCCAAGGCATCCATTACTTATGAACGGGGGAGCCCGAAAACATCCTCATGGAAGGAAAGGATGGAGAAATTGAACTTAGAAGCCTCTCTACAGGATGCCGAGGCTATTCCACAAGAAACTTTGGCTACGCTGAAATAAACTGAGCAGATGGAGGAAAGAGCAGCGAAGTCACCATAGGAGTAGGAGAAGACCAATGTAATCATGGAACCAAGCCCCCAGCCTAGCCTGGGCTCTTATTATAACTTTTTAGGGGCCGGAAAAATTATTCCTCAAAAGTTCACAGTGCCACTATTTCTAGCACTAGAGGAAGAAAGAGTATGAACCCACACTTGGATAAGGATCGCTAAATCCAAAGGGGTAGCATATATAGGGCCTCTAGAAGAAAGGCTCAAGGAAACACAAAGGGAGTTGGCAAGATTAAGGCATGTGGAAAGCTCCCAACAATCCAAGTTAAGAGAAAAGAATGAGTTTTTTAGACAATAGCTACAACTACAGGGACAAAGAAAAGAAGAGGGCACAGCAACCAAGGACACCTCAACAGAACCTCAAGAAAAAGAAGGGATGAAAGCTGATCTTGAGGAACTAAACCGGTAGCTACAGGAAAGGGAATTGCAGGCAGGGATAGAGATACAATCCCTGAAATAGCAGATGCAAGAAAAGGAGGCACAACTAGCCTGCATGGCCAGTTGGGCAATGGAAGCTCTGCAATGTAGGCAGGCAGCCAAATCCTATGGCCTATACCTAAGGGATCAGTGGCTACAGTTCCAAATCAACACATTGGCACAGAGGGGTATTTCCCAAATCCAAAACCCCCAGCAATTCATGGATTTATGTAACATCAGTTCATCGGAAGATAAGGCTAAGCTTTAAGAGTTTTACCTTCATAATTTGGCCCTTCCAAACATCACCTCGTAGGACCCCAACATAGCAGTAGGGGACATGCAGCTGATGGCAATGACCTCATGGTTAAACCACGAAGAAAAGAGAGCGGCTGAGGTCAGGAATGTCATGGACCGAGAACTACATGAACCACTGTTGATTAGAGTAGAGCCAGGGGACCCCACAGCATTGATATTTGCTCACCAGCACCTAGCAACCAACTCTCAAGCTTTATTAGAGTACATCGATCAGCAGGCTCATGCCATAGCACACTTCGAGGATATGGAGCGATTACTAGGGGACAATTGTGTTCATGCTTGCACCCGTAGGTGGAACACATTGTCCCACAGCCTCAAAATCAGGGAATATCACACTCCAACTTGAATGAGTGAGTCCTTGGCATGAGTGCCTCTCTACAAGAAGTCTATGCAGAACCTCCAGGCTAGTTGGATAGGCCTCAAGCTAAGTCCACCCTTGCTTTTGGGATTGTTAGAAGGAGGCACAGAAGAGGAAGAGCATAAGCAGTGGGAAGAGGTGGAAAGGAAGGTCGGATTCCATGGCAATGAGGAGGATACTACTTCAGAAGCCTGGGATGTGAGGGTGGCGATTAAAGTAATGAAAGACGAGGAGCTGGATTAGTTGCTCAGAGGATGAGAAACCCTTTTAGCAGGGGGGTGATGATGAGCCCCAAAATTGGTAACTTGTTGTGCTCATTTGGCCTAGTTATCCTTGTTCAGTCCTTGTTCAATCCTTCATTTTTCATAGCTTATGCATTATTTTCAGTATGTTTATGTCATTTGTACAAATAAGGGTACTCACTCTTCCTAGGTGGCTAACACGTGCTCATTTCAGGTTTTTTTTACACATGTTGGAGCAAAACCAAGCAATCATGGGCTAGAATACACCAAGCCTGAGGTGACGATTTGTAGGCGGGTTGTCTGTGGCATTAAATAACCCTTCCTCGAGATCTTCAGCCCCAACTCTGAGCTCCAAATGCCACCAAAACCGGATCTAGAAGGCAGCCAAGTAGATTTTGGAAGGGACTATCTAACTCACAGTTTGGATAGCCGAGTTCCATAGATTTAGGAGGCCAGCTAGGGCCCTTCTGATGTATAAATGTTGAGGCCTCAACCTTCGTAAAGGAAGTTTTGAAGCATTGCATATTTTGCACTACCGTGCTGTTAGCTTTACTTTGTTCTCTTGTAGCCATTTTTGGCATAACTCTTATGGCTATTTTTTGATAATGAGAAGCAGTCTGGTTTTATACCAACTCTAAGTTTTCTATAGGAGCCATAGCTCTGAGGGTTGGGCCCAACTTGAGAGCCTAGGGCTTCCTTTCCGTACTGTTACTTTTCCTTTATCCATCACTGTTTCCCTTTATGCATTTGAAACGCATTTCTATTAGGAAGATTTAGTCGTGTTGATTGGATAGATCACTGTTTATGAATAGAATTGCTTCAGGTGTTTTGGTAAGATGATAACGGAAAAAGCTCCAAAGAAAATGGACAACCACACTCTCGGTTTCACCTCATCCTTATTGGATCAGGGGCTAGAATTGAAGAAACAGTGCTGCCCCAACAAAAACACGAGTTTGCTTGACCATGCAATCCTTACTGTACTGTTTTCCTTTGCAGAAATTAGTTATGGGTTTAGATCTCTGAAATGTTTCTTTGCATAGTTGATGTACATGGTTTTCTTTCTAAATAAAGCTGTTGTTCATTCATGTTATGGATAGTTAGGCTAGATTATCTAGGACTTTGATCATTTGCAAGACTTTGTTGATTCGGTTATATGTACACCGTGCAGGGCATCTCCACCACTCTTTCATCCACCTAAGCATAATCTGAGCCACCTGTTCCATCTCCTAGCTAGGTTCCTCATCTCCCATCTGTCCTTTTCCCCACGTAGCCCTACCTACTTGCTCAATCATTACCTTAGCCTTCTTTAAGCCAAGTCAGCCTTCTACACCTTCTCACCACTCCACCCCCCTGTCTCTGGGTCACTCCAGGCCCCTATCCTACCTCCTTATCCATCCATGCATCTTCCCTCACTCACCCATCCTCTAAAATCCACTTTTTAAACATCCTGTAGAAATCTCTGAACATCATGTAGAACCCCTGCAGACTTCCTGTAGAAGCTCACAAATGAGGTTTCTTGATAGCCAAACTTTGTGAAACTCTTTGAAAGGGTGTTGGGGACTCCTTGGACCCTCTCTGAACCTTCCCAACCTTTTCCAAGCATTCCTCCTCCTTGATCCACCCCTGCACAGTAAAGAACAGTGAAAGCATATGCATGATAAAACTGACAACTTAATGAAAATTATAGAAAGATGCTTTCTTAGGACAGAGGTAGTCTAGACACATGTATTTTACCTTCATAGAAGTAATGACATCTCTTTCAGTAGTTTGCATGCTCATCTTTGCATCAGTATGACTAGCTGGTAGAATTAGGGTTTGCTAGGGTTTATGCTTTCCTCCAGATTTTCAATCTCTTTTCGCAAATAGATTAGCTTTCTTCGAGTTAGCTTTCATCCATCAATTATAAAGCTTCTTCTAAGAGCCCATAGAAGTTGGCTTAAGCTCCTAGTGAGCTTGTGCTAGCTGACCAAGTGACAATTGCGACAAGAGCTAGTACTTGTGCATACAACACCATCGCTTCCATGTTTTTTACGAACAACCGGGTTGATAAAAGTAAAGAAGGGAGTCCCAAGAGTTGCAGCATTATTGCTACAATACTGGAGCCCACCACTAGTCAGCAGATTTTGGGGCTAATTTCTAGTTTTTCGTCGTTTTTGGAGCATTTTGTGGAACAAATTGTGGGAGAATTGGGAGGACTCATAACTTCTTTAGTTCTTATCCAAATTAGCTGGAAAAAGAGTCAATTCCAATAGTTTTGGCTATTATGAACTCATTGAGATAGCTTTTAGAGGGATATTAGCATCGAAAACACACTTTTGATGTAGTTTGAGCATAATAGAGAGGTCCAAGCCATTGGAAGTTGGACCAAGGAAATGTAGCCCAAGAGGGGTGAATTCCTTTATCATGTGCTTGTTGTGTGTTGTATATTGATGTTCATTGCTATTATATTTCTTCTGTTCAACATATGTTTTTATGTTAATTTTTTTATAACATTCACATAATAAACTCTCATGGGAATCTGTTAATTTCAAAAATTTTCGAATCCTTAAGCACTTGAAAAAGCAAATGATAAGCATCTTGGGTTTTATTCTGAATGGGGAATTAGCACAACATTACTAATCTCATCCACTTTAGATCAAGTTGGTATCAGAGCACTAGTTTGTCTTACTAAATTTTCTTTGTGAAACAAGGATTTAATTATTTGCAAGTTTATGTCATGCTCACAAGGTTAAAGCTCAAAATAGGTGAATGAAAGCTCATTGAATGCCTTGATATTGGGTCAAAGGGAAGAAGAGCAAGGTTGCCAAAGTATTTTACACCAGTTCAACCTCAAGTTGCAGAAGTTGTGGTTGAGATTTGAACACGAATACAATCACAACTTGTAGTTGAGTCTTTAGAGACCATGTCTCATGAAGGATAATCTATCATGAAATAAGATGAGAAGACCTTTAGAAAGGCTTTATTTTATATTAAAGAGATGGTTAAGGTCCTCTATGAAGAGAGGAACAATAGACTAAAAGGAGAAAGTTCCAAGCCTCCCAATGGAGAAGGCTCTTTAGGAGGAGGTAATGGAAAAGAAGATAAAGGAAAAATAAATAATGGGAATGGAGACAAGCCTCCACCATCTCCACCATATTCTTCATCTTATTTTTGAAAAACATATTCACACTCTTCCACCAATACCATTGTGACTCATACTCATCATGATTCTTCAAAGCGGGTTGGTAAATCACCTTTTTTGAAGCTTGATATTAAATTCAAGTTTCCCATGCACAATGGAGAAGTTAATGCAGAGAAGATGGATAACTGGATTCATCAGTTGGAGGTGTAATGTAGAATTTAGAACCTTCAAAAGGATGATATTGAGATTCAGTTGGCTTCATTGAGAATAGAGGGTGCAACACTTGTATGGTGGGAAGAAATGACTCGAGCCGAGATCCAGAAACATGATAAGATCTCTATTACTTGTTATGATTTCATTATTGCTATAAAATACAGTTCTACCATTTAGCTCATATGAAAAATGCCATTATGAATTGGCAAAATTTCAGATAGTTGAAATGTCAAAATGTGCAAGAGTATACTCAAATGTTTATGAAAATAGCTCTTATGCTAGGAGTAGACTTACAGTCACAAGATACCTTGTTGAAATACATAGGAGGGTTGCATAGCTATCTTTGACATACTATTCTTATGTTCAGTCCCATGAGTCTTGACGAGATTTGTGTTCAAGCTACACACCTCGAAGAAAGAGGGAAAAATATATAGGAAGAAGGTAAACGGATGAAGTTTAAAGTAAAGAAGAAGAAAAATTATTCTATTAAGAAAGAAGGGAAGAGACCCGTGTGTAATAATCGTTCCAAGGAAGGACATGATGAAGTGCATTGTTGGAAGCTTCATCTAGAATTACGACTGAAGAAACTCAACAATAAACGGAAACATAAGACCAATGTTGTTTCACAACAAGACTTGGGTTAGAATCAGTGGATGAAACAAAAATTGTAGCCACAGTCACCAAAGGAAACGTTCTGCAAAAATAAAGCAAAGAGGTAGTTGTTGCAAGAGTCAGCACAACAAATAATACCCACATCATTTCAAATTAAGAAAACTGAAAATTAATACGCTATTTGACAGTGGATCGTAGGCCAACATAATTTATGCAGATTTGGCTAAGAAAATGAATCTGGAAACTGTGCCCTAGCACAAACCGTATCCTTTGGGATGGATAACCAATTATGCTAATTTATAGGTCACACAAAAATGTACTTTCATGTTTTCAATCACCGCTAATTTCATTGATGAAGTTGAATTAAACGTTGTGCAATTAGATATCTCAGGAATTATGTTGGGAAGTCTATACTTGTATGACAGGAAGGTTGTTTTCCACAAATTTGAGAACCAATACAATTTGTTCAAAAACATAGTGGTGCACATTGTAAGAGCCCATCAACGGAAACTTAATCTATCTTTGGCAAGCGTAGGTGAAATGAAACGACTGGTTAATTCTAGCAAGAGTCTTGTGCTCATCATGATCAAGCAGAAAAAATGACACGAAGTAGGAATCAGTTGCATGTTGTGATGTGAAGCTTAAAGCTGAATTGATTGATGTGGTCAATCAACATGGGGACATGTTTCAAGAACCAAAGGGACTGCCACCAAAATTAGGAATTCAACATGAAATTCAACTACAGCAGGACTATCCACTCCCAAACATTAGCATGTATCGAATGTCAATTATGGAAAGTTTAGAAATTAGAAAAAAAGTCCAGGAATTGTTAGATAAAGGAGTAATTTGTCCTTCTACTTTTCCATGTGGTTCACCAATTATATTGGTACCCAAGAAAGATGGAACCTGTTGCATGTGTCTAGATTATCAAGATTTAAATAAGATCACAATAAAGAATTGATACCCACTACCCAGAATAGATGATTTTCCAGATCAGTTGAAAAATGTAAAGTATTTTACTAAATTAGACTTGAGAAGTGGATATCATCAAGTAAGAATAGCTAAGGAGGACATACAAAAGACTATTTTTAAAACCAAACAGGGATTGTTTGAGTGGCTAGTTACGCCTTTCATTTTTTGCAATGCTCCAGTTACATTCATGAGAATTATGAATGATGTTTTAAGATCATTTATTGATGAATTTGTAATTGTATATTTAGATGATATTTTGATATTCAACAAATCACAAGAAGAGCATGTCAAGCATGTTAGAAAAGTGTTGGATGTCTTGAGAAAATAATAGTTATTGATGAAGATGTCTAAATGTGAATTTGGGAAAACATCGTTGCTGTATTTGGGCCACATAGTTGGATGAGGTGAGCTGAATATTGATCCCTCTAAATTTTCAGTCATTGTGAATTCACCAATACCCAAATCAGTCACAAAAGTAAGGATTTTTTCAAGAGCAACGCAGTACTGGAAGAAGTTAATTACCAATTTCTCCTCCATAGCATCTCCACTACATGTGTTGACTAGCGTAATGTTATCTACTAGTGGGAAGGCAAACAAAAAAAAGTATTTGATGCTTTGAAACAAAATATTAGTTCGACCCCAGTATTAGCATGGCTGGATTCGAAACAATCCTTTGAAATATAGACAAATGCAAGTGACTATGCCATGGGTGTGGTTCTTTTACAGCATGGTAAGTCCATTTCATTTAATTATTAGATTATTAATGGTGTTGTTATAAACTATCCTACATATGATAGATAGATTTACACATTGGCACAAAGTGTGAAGAAATGGAAGCATTATTTTTGGGAAAGGAAACCATTATTCACACTGATCATTAGCCTTTGCAATATCTACAATCTCAAACTAAATTGTAGTAGTCAAGGCACTTTCCTTGGATGGGATTTTTACAAAAATTCCACTTGGTAATCAGGTACAAGAAAGGAATTTACAACAAAGTTGTTGATATGCTTTCTAGACCGGTTGTAAATGTAGCCATTTTACTTAAGAAGAATTTTGTTTTGCCTGAAAGTTATGTTGAACAATACACATAGGATGTTAAATCTCAAGAGGTATATTTAAACTTGATTCAAGGCCACCAAGTTGAGGAATTATACTACCACGTTCATGATAATCTATTGTATCATTTGGGAAAACGTTTTGTTCCATGGGGATAGAGAGTAATTGTCAGAAGGGAAGCACACACTTCTCTTATTGTTGCACATTTCGGTGTAAGTAAAATAGTGGCAAATATTTAGATATATTTTTATTGGCCTCGTATCCTTGAAAGTGTGTCACATATTATAAGAGATTGTTCATTGTGTGCAATTAGTAAGCCTAGTAATAGGAATCTAGGATTGTACACACCACTTCCAGTGCATTGACGACATGGGAAAGTGTTTCTATGGATTTTGTAGGAGGTATTCCTTTGTCAAGGAGAGGTCATGATTATTTGTATGTAGTTGTGCATAGGTTCAACGAGATGTGCATGTTAATGCCTTGTAAAAAGAAAGCTACAATTGAACAAACAACTCAAATTTTCTTTCAAAATTTATGTGTTCATGGATTGCCTAATTCTATTCTAAGTGATTGTGATTCTCAATTTGTTGGGAATTTTTGGTCAATTTTATGGAACTTGATGGACACCAAGTTGAAGAAAAGGAAAACCTTCCATCCACAAATAGATGGTCAAAGTGAACTGGTAAACATGACAGTAATTCATTTGCTAAGAGGATATTGCAGCAAACATCCTATGTTGTGGGATGTTCGGTTGCATTATATTCAACATGCTTACAACTGAGCAAAACACTCTTCTACTCTAACTTCTCCTTTTGAAGAATGTCTTGGCTATTTGCCTAAAATTCCTTTGGATTTCATCCTTGAGGAAGATGTAACTGTAGATGGACATAGTGACATAGACAAGGAAAAGAAATTCATTGAGAAAATTCAGTTGATTCACCAAACAGTTCAAGAACAACTAGAAAAAAGTCAAGGAAAGTACAAGGCAAGGCATGATAAGCATCGTGTCGATCATTAGTTTCATGTACATGATGAATTTTGGCTATACATTAGCAAGGAAATGCTTCAAGGTAAAGCTAAAAAGTTGAAACCAATTTGTTACAATCCATTTAAAATTTTAGAAAAGATTGGTAATAATGATTTCTGATTTGCCTTCATATATGAAAATCTATTCTTTTGTTAATGTTGAAAATTTGAGATTGTATGAACCTCCTTTGATTGGAGATAAAGGAGAGAATTTTCAAATTCCATCTATTGAATACTTTTCTACATAATACCTTGATGTGCTTTAGCAAGGCATCATACTTGATAGAAGGACAACGAAAACTAAAAAGTGAAATATTAAATATCTTCAAGTGGGTCTCAAAGTTACACATCCATCAAAGGCTAGATGGATTGAAGTGGGGAAGGTGAGGGAAAAATACCCCCATATGTTCAATAACTAAAAGTGATCTTTTTGGGGTCCAAAAGGCTTTCAGTGGAGAGGAGTGATCAGGTGCTCAAAATTATACTAAAAAATCAAAGTGTCAAAATACTCTCAAACTCAGCTCCATATTAAAGAGCTCGTCATTCTGAATCTAACGATGTGAATGACACTCAAATCTAAGTTCATATGCAGAAGTTAGAGCAGGTCAAAGTTCAAATTTGATTTGCCTACATTGCAGGATTAGGATGATGTGGCAAGGTCCAATGGGTTTTATTCTGAATTAGTAATTAACACGACATTACTAATCTGCTCCATTTTAGATCATACATATATAACTTCTTACGTGTAGAGTAACAATTCAGTATCCAAGCCTTTCTATAATTAATCAATTAGGTGTAATGCTTTGCTACTAATACACACATACGTTTACCACTAAATATGAATGTTGGTTTGATATTTAAATTGTACTCTTAGATTGTTGTTATCTAGTTCCCTTTTCTTTTACTAATTTATTTTTGCATGAATGGTTACCACATAGCTAGATGGGACAGTATTATCGTAATGTGTTTTATTCATAATATCAATTCTAAATTATTTGATATCTTTATAAATAATAAAGTATTGTTTATCTATTTTTGGATAGTTCAATTCATATTCTTATAGACTAGTGCTCATAAATGAAATTAGGCACTCCTTCCATTGAACATATTTCTAGTTAGTCATGACTACAGGGGAATGATTAGAGGAAGAAGTATACAATGAGAAGTCCTTAACAAAGTCTAGGATATGCAAGGCAAGTTCTATAACTATGGAATCCTTAACTTTGTCAAAATAATCCTCTTTAACATAGGGCCATTAGAACTATAAATCGTTTTTATCATTTATTGATGAACCCTTGTACAAAACTTAATATTTTTAGTGAAAAAATACATACTCTTCTTGTTGTTAGGCATTGGGATATCCTTAATGTATTTGATTTCTTTTGGATCTATTGAATTTCCATCCTTCAAGACAACATGTTTGATATTCTTACACATTGAAACAACATAAATTTGTTTCTTAGGGTTCATAGATATACCATATTTTCAAAGTACTTTGAAAATATACTTCAGATGATGTCTATGATTTAACCTATTCTTGGAATAAAATGTGATGTCATCCAAGTATACCATGACATTCTCATGATTTTTCTTTGAACATAGTGTCCACAACACATTTCAATATTTCACTTTCATTTATTAGTATAAGAGGAATTTTATGTTATGTTTATGTTCCTCACTTCATATGGAACGTAGTTTTTAATTTATATAGCTATTAAAACCTCATTGTATATGGAGAACCCATCCAATAATGAAAATGTATCATAACTAGAGACAAGTTGAAATATTTTGATATGTCATGTCTATTAAAAGGACCTTGATGTCACATTGTTGAAGCACCAATTTTTTCCCTGGGCAATAAAGATTAGTAGGTTCATTAGTCATTGATAAGGATTATTTCATCAATTTTTTTATACATTAACGAGTAAAGCATCACTTTTTGCTTTACATTAAAAGAGAGTAATAATAATTTTTTCCATTCAATCCCAAAATCTTATAAGTAATTTCAATCTCAAAATGTTATAAAAATGATCAATATTTTCTTATTTATTTTCCTAATGATAAATTCACTAATGAAAAACTCAAAAATTAAAGAGACTAAAAATTAAATAAATTCAATGATAAAAAATCAAGTACTTCAAATTAATTACTAATTTATTAATGTAATTTAAATTAATAATTAATTGTTAATTTAGATTAATTTGTCATTAACCATTTTTTAGATAACATATCCTCCTCATCCTTTTCCAAGATAAATGTAAAAAAAATGTTTATATGAAAGGTGAAAGGCTAAATAGATATTTGGATTGATTTTATAATTCGAATTGATTTCCTCAATAACCATTGTTTACTGAGATGTGTATCCTCCTTGTCTTTCTCCTTTTGAGAAATGTACAAACCATTATAGAAAGACCATTGCTTTAACCATTATAATTATATTTAATGTTTATATATTTTTAAGGAAGAAAAGGTTCATATCTTAGATTATATTTTGGAAAAATAAAATTGACAATGGTACTACATGTTGCAAATGAAACGTTACAAGGCATAAATTTAAGAAGAATCGTGACATATAGAAAAACGCTTAATATAAAAATTAGTAAACAAAATGCCATTCAAAGCTAGAAGATACAAATAAATCATTTACATTATGTCAAATTTACAGATTTTATAACCTTTCCAACATAGATTTCCTCTCAATCTTCAAAGATGCTCTTTCAAGTTCCAATAGCAAATATTTGATAAAAAATATGCTCTTTTTCAATATTGAATTATCTCACTTAATCAAAAACTTACAATGTTTTACCACTTTCTATTAAGTTGATTCGAATAGCTTTTCCTTGTCCTTTCTTAACTTCTTTTGGGAATTCGACTTCTTTGTGACATGGGAGGTTTATATTAAAGGTTTTTTTTCCAAAATGACAAATACAAAATTTACCATTTTATGAACCAGTTTAAAGTAGAGCTAATAAATAGATATATCAATAAAGCTAGTCACTCGCGTAACAACTTTACATTCTTTGATAAGAAAGAAGCAAGTTTTTTATTGAACATTGATTTAATAATTCTTTTAGTTGACATAACAACTTTAATTCATTATTCAAAGGTACGATCATGATCTCTCATGGTAGTGGCCAAGAGCCTTCCTTTATTCAACATGATATTATGTGAGACTTGGTTATGTATTTGACCAAGTCGAGGCCTATAAATAAATGAAAATGATTTTTATGCCTCAAAAAGCATACTCTATTCTTAAAAAATGGAAAAAGGTTGTAAAGAGTACATTTTATGTTGATATTGTTTCCTTCCACACCGGTTCAATACATATTTATTTCTCCTCTCACGCTTGTTTCTTCCCATTTTTCAATATTGCACTGTTTCACTTGATCAAAAGGTTGCAGTCTTTTACAATCTACTTGCACATAATTTGATTTTGAATGAAATGATTTTTGCATTATTGTATGTCAAGGTACAATGGAAGAGAATGATTGTTGTGATACTTAAATTCCATAATCATCGTTAAGTTACTCAAACAGAATGTCTGATACATGAAAAAAAACAAAAACATGTGCATTTTTGTACCTTCTATGCTTGAAGAAAATAAATTTCAATTTTTTCGTCACATTGTTCAATCCACATTCTTTGGAAAAGTTATGATTTTTCACCATGCTACATGGGGATCCATCTTAGATAAGACAAGAGAGTCAACCCCATGAAGCAAATTTGCAATTTTATTATATCTAGGTTCTAATGCTTGGCAATGGCCACACCAGGGTGGGTATATCTACGAGGAACATAAATATGTCAAAGAAAGAAATATAGATTGAGTGGTTCTTCTCCAAGAAGGAACATCTTCCTCATAACTGTCAAGGTGGTTCTAAGAACTGATTAGAATTAGATGTCATGGTTGTTGATATAATTGATTGGAATTAAATGTTATGGTGCTTGTAGGAAGAACAAGAATTAAAATAGTTGTAAGATGGTTTATTTAATTATGAATTTGATAGGTTGTGGAAAGGGATGAACGGTGAGAATTAATTACTAAGGATAAATTTTATAGGGTATTTAAGGTTATTGATTTATTTACAATTTTTAGCATCACATCAAAAGTGTAAGTTATAGTTTTTAAAATGTTAGGATTTTTAATTTAAGAAAGGAGTATTAATGATAATATTTTTGTTTGATTCTATTGTTGTTTTTAATATTTTGATTTAAAAGGTTTTATTTAATTTTTTTATTTAAAAGGTGTTAGTTGTGAAAGCCATTATTTAAAAATAAAATTAATTTTATTCGTATAAAAATATGGAGCTACTATCGCGTCAATCACTTTCAAAGTTGGGAGTCAATTTTAGGCCTAGTTTCAATGCTTTAGTTGTAATAGTAGTGATTTTCAAGTCTAGATGTTTCAAAGGAGTCATAGTTTTTAACTTTAAAATTTTTTATTAATATTAGTGACAACATGTTATCATGAAAATGTTGCAATGGTTAGGCAACATGAATAATGTAATACTGAATAGGAGTTGGTGGATAACTAAGTAGAATTATCAGATTCAGATGTATTGTTGAGGAAGATGATTAGGTATCCAACTTGGGACCACCATGATCTAGATGAAACCAATACCTCCACATGGTGGACTTGTGTTGGAATCTTAAGAATTTGCTATGAAGAGTATTGTTCGACCAAAATGAGAGAAAGGATGATCTCCTCCACTTAGAGGAGCTTCACTTGCTCTATCAAATCATGGATGGTCAACCACAATGTTTGGAAGTTAATCTACTCAGGGATAGTGAAAAACCATCTTTGACGAGGCCTGCACCTCTTAGATGATAATATGCACTTTCTGTGGCCAATTTCCATTATTATTAATCTTAGTTTGTGTTACAATATATAACTTTCATATGTGTTTTTAGTTTCTTTGTTTTATTCCTATCGTGAATTATAAATCCATTTTGTATCCAATGTAATGATCATGGCTAGAACCACCTCAATATATGACTCTTTTGGACTAAAAAACATAATTCCAGACCAACCTTCTATACCTAGTGTTTGCTCAAGCGGGCTAGAGCTCGTCACTATTTCGAAATATAATATAATGTTGTGAATATATATATATGTGTGTGTGTGTGTGTGTGTGTGTGTGTGTGTGTATAATAAAGAGATTAAAAAATAAAAAATTCTTATGGTTTGAACATTTTATTGGCATGAGCCCTCCCAAGAGCTTACCCGGAAAGCCCTTAAAATGTAAAGTAAATGTGATGACAAGGTTCCATGTTCAAATTCCCAGTTTCTTACCCATGGTCATGTGCTGGGTGGTAGCACAATTCATCTATGGGTATGGTGGTAGAGATAAGAATAGACATCATATCATATCAGTTTAAGACTACCCTAGTTATTGATTCCTATAGACACTAAAATAAAAAAAACAAATGAAATAAATGTGTAATCACTTCCTTTCTTAACACATACACACACAGAAGATCATATCTAACAAACATAAATCCATATTAGGTCACATCTATTAAGCACCAAGAGGGATCAAATCTTTGGAGATGAAATTTTTAAATTTTTTTTCTATTGAAGAGGTTTGCAACTCAAAATATTTGATCCATTTGAACTCTTAATAGATATCTGTTTCATATGGATCTATGTTGATAACATTATCCTTTTTTATTTTTAACCAAATTTATTTCATTCCAATAGAAAGATTAAATTGTTGATCACATTTTACCAATAACCGATTGACCTCACTCTCACCATATTTGTTGGCCAGTAGGTAATTACCAAAAAGGATATCACGCTAGTAGGGGTGCTTTTCCATCCAAAGACAAAACTAGACATAAGCCCAATACACTAGAAAAGTCAGAATGCAATCAAGAGACATTATGCATTAGTTGTTACCAAAGTTTGACTGTCCAGTCCTAAACCAGGTGATGGCAGATCTGGAAAGTCTTAGTGAACATGCTTTTCCATATGGGCTAATCTACCTTCCAAATGGTTCAAAGTTTCCTGAAGATGACATTGCCCCCTTTGTAGACTTACTAGTTTTTCCTACATGTGCTATTAGATTTGAACTTACGACTTTTTATAAAGAAACACATACTCTTAATTATTAAGCCTGCTAAAATTTATATATAAATCTAATACAAATTATTTTGAAATTTTTGCAATACAACTATTTATACGAGAAGAATACAATTCACACAACAAAACTTAAAATACTACTCCCATATTAAGAATCAAAACTTTCTTAAGCTACACCTATAAATTATTCATAAAACATCGTGGAATTAGACAATGAAAGACATGGAAAAAGAGAGAAATGAAGGGTAGGAAAGAGTTATTCCGAAGAGAGAATCACCAATAAAATAGAGGTGCAGAAAATCGGGACTTCAAAAAAAATAAAAAAGGACAAGTAGAGCGATGATAGTATAATATAACCATATGGAAACAATATAGACTTTGGAATATTTCTGACTGTATATACATGATTATCAATATCATATATGATTGAGCGTAATTTAAACTATATTTTCATAAGGATCTTCAGTGCCAAGGTCTGAATAAGTGTCACATAGTTCAAATCTTTGAAGAGTAGACTACAGATGTGCGAAAAGGAGATTGTAGAGAATCCCTTGAAGCCATGAAAATAAGAGACTTCTAGCTAGTTAATTCATCATCAACGTAAAATCACGTGAACTAGAGAAGCTACAAATTGAAATGAATGCCTATCATGAGTTTAAATTATAACCAAAACCATATGATTTGGAATTTGAAATGAATGTGTTATAACCAAAACGATATGACCTGCAATTTGAAATGAATGTGTATCATGAGTTTTTGTTAGAATTAGTGATTGTACAATGATAGTCATATATATTTGACACAAATATAACTAAAATCATATAAATTTGCTTGTTTAGTTGTTAGTTGAAACAAATCAGCAATGATCTTCGCCAAGATTGAGAAATACATGAGTATTAATATGCATATACAAAAAGTGTTGAATATACAACTGATTTGCACCCAAAGTGGTAGCATTTGAGGGTCCTTTTATCCATATCCATAATATAATAAGTGATAAAAACTCACAAAAAATTCACTTCTAACCCTCATCGAGAAATTCATATAAAGTTTTTAAGTTCAAGAATAAGTAAAGCCTGAGAAGACCTTAGAACAGTTCAAAAATGACCAGAAAGGGGTCAAGGCACTCTACTTATAGAAGTAGAAGAAGTAGAAGAAGCATACAATACATTAATGTGATTGATCTGATGACCATGATAGGTTGAAAAGTCCAATCCAACTAGTTAACTGCACAACAAACCTCACATTTATTAGGAATCTTTCCACATACTAAAAATGGGGCCATGGAAAACTACAAAATTGTCAGAAGATCAATTGGTACAACATTAGTTTTATTATTTTATTTAATTTGGGAAAATTTTATCATTCTCACTAAACATTCCTAGATATATATATTTGTTTCTAGCAACTCTTCCAATTCTAACCTGCCACTTTCCATGTTAATGGTGTTTGTAATATCATTGACCAAGACATTGTTATCAACTAAAAATTGTGATAAGCCAAAGTATGTATTGAAATAAAATCAAAGTTATGAGAATTTGAAAATCACATCAGACTTTTTCGAAAGTTTGTAATAAAATATTATTGAAATGTAAAGACCAACCTTGTTACTCCACGATACATTGATGCACCTCTAGAGAATCCATAACTCCTTTTGCACCAGCAATAATGATATTGATCAGAATCCAAATTCATGAATCAGAGACTAATTCTCTGGAGATAAAGATAAAAAATGTTTGTGCCTTCTCTGAGATGCAACATATTCTTTCATTGTCATGTATTTCATTTCCACCAATTCTTTCTCATAATTTTTGATCTGTACATCTAATACATTGTGGTATATCTTCATAAATCAAAACCCAATGTAGCATGCAAGAATACTTCATATGATCAGAACTTATATTGAAGAAACAAATCAAAGTGTGGGATTTAAAACATGTTCATACAAGGAAATTGGTGGTGGTTGTTGGACCCCGATATTTGAGAGTTGTGAGATCGTATTCTCTTGCTACCTTCTCTTCCTTGTCATATCGACCGCAAAATAAAAAATGCCATTTATCAGTTCCAGATTGCAAAAATAATTTTATGATATATGTGTATGTTACATTCATAGTGGAAATGAACATCACACATAATTAATTTTATTAGATCTAGGGAATTCATCACCTGGTCCTAAAGGATCGCACTCATGCTAACAAAGTTTTTATTAAGCATTGCGTATTATCTAGGAAGTGTTATCACTTCGTAATTTTTGAGGTTGCAGAGTAATCATGGGATTAACCTCAGAACCACTATGGAAATTGGGAATCCAACCCTTCTAATTTCAGAGATGGCTCTCTCCTTATGATTTAGCTTTTTTTCGCTACTGATATTAGGCTAGTTATGATGTTCTAGTTTGGGTTTTTGTATTGTCGGGTTGAGAGAGCGGAATTAGGCCATTGGGAAATGGAGTCACAAGTTTAGGTTGATAGAACACATAGTTTACAAACTAAAATTACAGGGCAGGGTAGGCAAGTTCACTAGATCCTTTAAAATCTATGGCATGGAGGAGAAGAAATAGATTCGACAATGCAACTAAAAGAAGAGAAATTAAGAATTTTGTTTGTAATTTTCAGTAGAAAACATAGAAATTATTCATAAGTTAGATACAAAGTGTACTTTTAAACACTTTTGTTTCATACTATTCTTAGAATAATTTAGATTTTAGAGACATATATGAAAAACAACAAAAACATTTAACAGAGAAAGATCCACTTCACCAATTAAATTGACACAAGAATCCTGTAATGCTTAAGTTGTATTACTAAGATATGATCAAATGTAGCTCTATGAGATTATTTACAACATAAGTCCTTTCTTTAAAACTAATCCCAACACTAATACTTTGATTTTTGAAGTATTTATACAAAAATATTTACAAAATCTCTTGATTCAAAAGATCAAGATGGAATCCTATTAATGTCTAAAACTGAATACAAAATTAGAAGAAAATAATAGGAATCTTCAAACTGCTCAATGATGGCCCTGTTTTTTAGGAAGATTGTTGGTGACCGGGCCTCAAAATCTATTGCATTGTTTGCATTTCTATCCAATTACGAATTACTCTAGCAATTCACATAATTTCTCCCACCTATCTTCACTTGGGATCGAAAACATAATTAACTTCTTGTAGCTTTCATCCACATCTATGTATTTATGAAAATTTGGCATGATGACAAATATGTGCTTGACCTCGTGACTAATAAATAAATCAAAATCCATTCCTCCATGAATGCCTTCCCTGTGATATGCCCTTTGATCCCTGCAAACTTTTTTTTTGTCTTGGGAAATACTTATTAATCATTCCTAGTACTCTGATAGGCTCATGCACTAATTTTCAATATTTGTCAACTTTGGTAGACTTTTCCTGTTAAGAACCTCCAGCTTCTTACAGAATCTCTCTATGCTAATTTCTAAATTCTAGAATTTTTGATCCAGCTGATTCATAAGAGTCCTTTTGGTATGCATCCTTTTCACCTCCAGGATGGTCTTTCTTCTCTCTTGAATTCCTAGCTATTGTAATACTTGTACATACTTGGAATTCAGAAATTTGATGAGGGTTGAAGCTTCCCCGAGTTTCTACCCCAAGTCAATTCTAGTTTGCCTAAATACTTCTTTGGATTTCTGCAATAACTGTTGTTGTTAAAAAATGATCTGTATAGAAGGGCATATCTCTGTGATGGCTTCACCAATTTCAGTCCATATATGTTATTTGGCATGGGACATACTATGACCCATTACTAATTCACTATGTCAATACTAAATTTTTTATATTTAGTTTATGGGTTTTCTGTAACTCTGCCACATAAAAATTATCAATCTTTAACTTTTGTATTGACAATATCTTAATTTGAGCTTTTAGCTTTGCAATTTCCTGCTCCTGGATAGTGAGATTGTCCATGGATCTGACCAATTCACTTACTAAATCTATTGTAGTTGTTGATGTAGATGAGGAATCTCCTATAGTTGTGGCCATTGCAGTTGGAATTGCAGTAAGAGGAACTATGTCTAGTTGCTACACTTTCTCTTTTCTTTGATAATTTTCTCTAACTCTATCTCCATTTCTCTAATTTAGCTATTTAGCTTGATGACTATCTTGAACATATCCTCTTTCTTCTTCCCACTCTCTCCTAGCTCCTTGGCATGTGGATCCTCTGTAGTAGGCAACTTCAATTGTTTTCTCAAGACTGCTATATTAGCATCTTTTTTCTTCATAAGTTATTTAGTTTCCTTGATATCTTTGGGATTATATCGCAACTTTATCACCAAGTCCTCTAGTGACTTGATTCTAGTATCCTTGGCTAAGGATGAAAGATTCTTTAATTTGAGCTGGGACTGTACATTATTTAGTGATACATGTAATTTTGAAGCAGACATAACAATGTTAGTTAGTGTGGAATACACAATCTGACTTCTTTGTCTCTGTGGGTCCATTTGGTCTATAGGATAAATATGTTGTGCGTCAAAAGTGAAGACAAATTCCTTGTAATTTGTAGATGGCCTGAGAGCTATTACTTTGTGTTGTACAGGTAAATCCCCTCTGCGGACAGAGGCAATCCCACTAGCCTAAATGGGGTCTAGCAACAATCAAACAATACTAACACGCAGGTTCCTAATTGCAAAGTAAAGACTGATGATGAGGGCCTACCTCGAATCCAACTCTAGTATTCATAGAAGAGTCGTCGCTCCCGTTATTTTGCTTCAACTGGTCACAATCCTCATGATCCTCATGAACAGACACCTGCACATGCAAAGAACAAGACAAATAAAATCATAAAATCCAAGAAATGCAACTATGTATCAGTCAGAAAGGATACAACTCAAACATCATTATAAATACAATAAGGGTGGAACCATAATGATAGTCATCTATTATTATTGATAAAAAAAAGAGAATACAACCAAGTTCTGACGTCGAATCCTCCTTTGGCTGGGTGGTCAGCAACACATGCCTTGCAAAGCTTGTAGAGGATGGGGAACAAGCCTCTCTCTTCTTGGTTACAGGACATGGATCTCCTCCTTAAAGATATAGCCTTATGGGGATGAACAAGTCCTCTTGTAGCATGAGCTTAGCAATTCTCAGACTTTGGGACTTAGAATTTGGAGCTTTGAGAGTAGAATTACTAACTAGCTTGTCAAAGGCAAAAGGACAAGCTTATATAGAGGGAGGAGAAGGACATAAGATCACCCACAAGATTCATGGGATTATACTTATCATTAGGAAGCTTCCATGAGAGGTGTAGAACTGCTTCCCTCCTTTGGAGATTCGAAGCCCAACTGAACTAACTCAAACTGGAATCAGTTCATGAATAGGTTAGGAAGAACCTTCGCAAGTTGGTTTGTTAAAAACTTTACCCAACTGGGTTGGCGCGAGTGCGACTATAAGACAGAGCGCCAGCTGGCGCACCCTCTTTGGAGGATTTCCCCCATTGGCTCGAGCGATGCACTGTGGAACAACGCTAATGGAAAAAGGGCTATATTTATGGGTATTTTGTAGAAGGTGTCTTCAGGGCACATGAAGTACATACTCAAGGGGATACAATGCAGGTGTTTTTAGGTTATGTCACTTCTCACAAGTCCCGTAATAGGTCCTCCAATGTGCGGGAGAAGGGGTAACAAGGACGGTGACAAAATACTGTGTAACACTTTGGCTTTGAGAAATGCTATCTGCATTTTCCCCTTCTCTGAGTCAAATGCTGATAGTAATATGTCCTAAGAGACAATTTTTTCTTTCTATAACTGTGTCTAAGTCAAGGCTTTTAGCATTTCATTCCTTTGCTTAATTGCCTTGTGTTTGGAAGAAAATTTAAGCTTAACAACGTCTTCAGCCAAATCGAATGTCTTTGGTGTCTCTGGAGGATCTTTGGAAGTGGATGAAGATGGTGATCCTCTCAAGATATCCTCCTCTCTACTAGACACATGAGGACCTATCTTTACAATAGTCTGTTGTTATTTTGTGTCCTGCTGAAAAAACATTTGCAGAGTTGGTTTTCTGCTTCTTGTATAAACTAGGAAATCCATTGCTCTTATTTCCATCACTGGGGAATATTATCCTTCTCTTGCTATTTTATCTTGCTTCTCTTTAGGTATCGGTGTTCGAGTGGTTGTAATAGAGAGAACTTTCTTGTCTACCTCCTGCATTTTTTTTCCACCTATTCAGTTTGGTTCATGCACTGCTCCATTTCTAGTCGAGGAGTATGTGAATAAGGTCTGTTATTTTGCTCCACCCTTATCTTTGAGATCAAGCCAAAAGGGTCATAAGACCAGGCGAAACTCAATTTAAACTTAATTTGCTTCAGTAGGAAATCGACTTCCTTACTAGCTGATCAGGTATTACAAATAAAAGGTTCCACTTTGGCTTTAATCTTGAACTAGGCATTCTTCTTGGCTTTCATGAAATGTAGGTCATCCATCTAAATCATATGTCGAATGTACTCTAATGAGAAAAGTATCATAGGAAAAAATTTGGGTAGTTTGTAAGGTGGCATCTCACATCCATATATTCGAATTTCTGTGTATGCTTGGTAAAGATACCAATCCCCTGTCTTTACTTGATCACCAAGATGTAGAATATTCTGAATGTATTCACTTATCATGGGATCCACATCACTATGTAGGAGATACCACTATATATAAAAACTGATCCAAAAAGTCTGTGAAAGAGAATTATGTGGAATTCCTTCTCACCAAGGATGTCCATTATATGACTAACTGAGCATTTCCTTACTCATCCATATTCTTCAAGGTGAAACAGAATATGTCTACTTGTTGATGAATAAACATGCACACTAAAACAAATGAGTATTTGAAATCTCCCTCTGTAGAAAATATGACAAACTGATCATGCATAGCCTCTGCAATAACTTGACTATAATTAAAAATAACTAGTTTCTCACTAGTGGTGAAAATTGATAGGAAGCCAACCATGGCCTCATCAACCCACTGGTTAGAGTGATAACTAAGAACGTAAGAAATGAAATAATCTGCTTAGTTCCCTCACAGAACAAGGAAGATGAATATGGAGGATTGGTTTTCGGTAATTGGGCATCTGATCTTGGCTCTCTCGGCAAAAGTTAAATTCTTATAGAGCTCTGTGAGAGAGTCTACTAATAATGGCTTAGCTGACTCTAGGATATTTACTAGGAGAATTTGAGCGATCGCTTCAGCTGTGATATTGATCAAAACTTCAACATTGTGACTTACAATAGTTCGATGAGAGGGGACATAACGCAATTGGGGTCAAGAAATAAACTTAGGGAATAAATGGGCTTGTGGGAACATAAATTGATGTAGAGTTGACTACCATAGATTAATTTCATCATTTTGGTAAAGGAATTTTTGTTTTAACCATCTGTGAAGTTTGAACAAGTCGAATTCATAGTTGGTTTCAACAATTTTATATTTAAGGTCTAACAAAGGTACATGATCTAAGTCTACAGGTGAGGGAAACATAGGGTTGTCTTATGGATTATTTCCCTTTCCTTTGGGGATTTTTGTTTTAGGAGGCATGATGAATTGCTGAAATGAGGAAAGGTCACTGATTACCTAGAATAGGAAAACAACAAAAATATGCTGAATTTGGTCCGTGATGACAGTCTTAAACAATAATGGTTGGGCAATTCAAATGGTTGTTGTGTGGCTTAAGAATTTGTAATGGGCTACTAATCATACGACATGGTGAAGGAAAGGAATTCTACATTTTCTAATTGTTATATAGAGTAGTTTAACAATTACCATTAATCTAGTTATCGTTAATGAGGAGCAGGTCCATTGCACATGAGTGGAAGGTAGTTAATGCTGCAACGACTTGTTGACATGGTGAGAGGGATGCTAGGTGGCATCATAGGATTGGGAGGAAGTAAGTCATTGGAATGCATTTTAACAGTCAACAGTAGTCATGAGAGTGGGGTTTGTGAGGGTGAGGTGGCAGAGAGCACATGGAGGGAAGATGGGGACAGGAGGTTGACATGGTGAGTGATGAGTGGAAGTGGCAGAAAGTCAACAATGGGAGAATTTTCGGAGGGTGGGGGCCATGGTGAGAGGAATGTGGTAGGGGGTGCAAAATATAAAGAGGGAACCACCTAGCAGGGGTTTCAAAACCCCCATGGAAAAAGTGGATTTGAGCTCCGGGGG
>APFE030363254.1:129023-161891 GCA_000404065.3 Pinus taeda | reverse complement strand
GGGGGGGGCGAAAATCTTCCCCTACCTTTGATCCAGGCGGGGGAGGTTCTTAGCTGTTCGTTTTCTTCTAAAGTGCTATATTGGGCTAAAATACATATTTCCAAATTTATTATAAGAACATTAAAGCATGATTAACCCTTAAATAACGGAAGGTTAATAAAAAACTAACCTTCCCAAAAAATTATTCAGAAACAACTCCATGTTGCAATTGAACTAGTAGAGCACAATTTTACTCATTTTTCCTAACAATTAATCATGATTAAACCAAGTGATTAATTTATTCACTAACCTAACCTATTATATTCCTAGGCTAATCATGAATAAATAGTGTGATTAGCCCAAATCATTTCTAATTTTCCTATTTACCAAGTGGCATTTAAACAAGATGCACACCTTATTCAAAATTTCTAAATGTAAACTTATGCAATACTGATTTTTCTACTGGCATTTAGATTTTCTCACCTAGGGGGACATTGTCAAACATTTTTTCCTTTGTTTTTTTTTTGTTTTTTTCCTTTCATTTCTTTATTCTATTATTTTTTTTCCCCTACAATTTATTTTATTTTTCTTTTTCTATGTATATATTTTTTTATTCTTTTGGAAATAAATTTAAAACATGGAACATTATTTACATTTTTCAAATATAAAATCATTAGGTAAAAACAACCACTCCTATGAAATATAGGACCCTAATAGTGGCTCTAATGGGGCTGGCATTCTCCTTGTGATGCGGCAAGAACACCTTAGATTCAACAACCTTGGTCCATTGGGTATGCTGCAAAGATCTTCCAACTGAACTATTTCACCTTTCTTTGATTCACATCTATGGTAACACATTGAATAGAAGCTCAGGGCCTTCATGACAGGCTTCAACTTCTGCTGATAGCCACCTGCACTCTTGCAATATAAAAGTAAAATGGTATTTTACAATGGTGATGAATGAATTTTCTTATTCTAATGGGAAATATTTCTTAAGATGCCTTCCATTCACTAGTCCACCTGGCATCTCTTCTCCATTCAATTTGATTAACAAAAATGCATTATTTCCCCTGGAAGCTTCAATATTAAAAGGAACTTTCCATAATTTGTCAAATTTACCATGTTTTATTTTATCCTCATCTGTTGAATCCCATTCCAAAATAAGATCATTTAGTTGAAAATCATCTACCTTAGTTATTCTATCATAAATCCTTTTGATATTTTCTTGGGTTACTTGGGTTTTATGATAGACTTCTTCCCTTGACTGTTGTAATCAAACAGTTTGGTTTATTCTTCTTTTCATGTCATTCGTCTCCACCTGAGCTTCTTGTAGAATTTTGAACACTGGAATTCCCAAACAAGTTCGGAAAGAAACATTTGTCCTATACACTATCTAGAATGATGACATTCCAATGGATTTCTTGCAAGTAACTTTGTCTGCCCAGAGTGCATTGATTAATGTTTTGTGCCATGAATTGTTTTTCTCCAACAATAATTTCTTAATAATGTTAACCAAACTCTTGTTTGAGGGCTCAACTAACCCATTCCCTTCAGGGTAATAAGCAGTAGAGTGCCCTAACCTGATCTAATATTTGTTACATAAATCTATCATATTCTTGGAATTGAAAGAAACAATATTGTCAATTATGATTTTATGAGGGAAAACAAACCTAGAATGTATATTTCCTTCTAGAAATTGGATGTTAACAGAGGCAGTGGCTTGTTTAGTAGGAATGGCTTCTATCCACTTAGTAAGTAGTCTGTTGTTGTCAAAATACATTTGTTTTGGCCTGGGGAACTAGGCTGAATTTCACCAATGAAGTCTAAATCCCATTGTTGAAAATGAAATTCTACTGAAATTGGTTTCCAAGGTAGAGGTAGAAACTTTCTTTTAGCTTCAAATACTTGGAATTGATGGCAGAAGGTGACCTTTTTATGTACATCAAAGAACAGGGTTGGCCAATAAAAACCAGCTCTAAGGATTTTATTAGCTGTAGATTTCCAATATATATAGCCACCACAGTCTCCCTGATGAAATTATTTGAGGAAACTATCTGATTCACCTTTTAACAAACACGTTAATAACATTCCTCCAATGTCTTTCTAATATAAATTATTTTCAATAACGCATAATTTCAAAGATTTCATTTTAAGGAACCTTTCCTTGGTTTTAGTTAAACTACAAGGAGAATATAAGTTTTGTAAAACAAAAATTATGCCAACATACCATGGCGATGTGATGAAAAATTCTGATATTAGTGGAGTCACCTTCTCTTCCTATTCATCTAATTCTGTAATAAAATTGATGTCTAACACATTACAATTGGACTCTGCCACGAGTTTTGCTAACCCTTGACCCTTGATAAATTTTGTTGGTCTAATTTCAAGATCGTATTCCAGAATGGTGGCAATCTATTTGCCCCTTCTGCCATATGGATATGTTTGAGTGAGTATGTCATTGACAACTACACTAGGGACAAAAGCAATAATATGTGAATGAAAAATATAAACCCTGAAATCCTCGATTTCCTTAACCAATGGAAAGGCTTGTTTTTTCCATGATGTTGTATTTCAATGATGCATATCTCAATGCTTTATTGAAATAGGCAATTGGTTGTTCATGTCCTTCAACATTCTTTTCCAACAACACAAATGCTATTGTATGATCAGATGCAAAAGAGAATACCATGAAATCTTTACTAAAATCAGGACCTATTAATTGAAATGCGTGTAGTTGTTAAATATTTCTTAACCTTAGTGAAAGAATCCTTTGCATCATTATGCCATTTAATTTTAGTATCCTTCTTTAACATGTTTCTTATTTCTTTCAATATTTTTGCCAAATTTGATATAAATCTCTGAAGGAAGTTTATTTTAACAATAAAGGATTGGACCTCTTCCTTGTTCCTAGGGGATCTATTTTCAATATTACCTCCACTCTGCTAGGGTTAATTTCTATTCCATCCTTTAAAATGATGTGTCATAGCAGTTTTCCCTCTTCTAAACCAAATAATGTTTTCTTAAGGTTAAGAGAGATACCAAATTTTCTACATTTTTCGAAAACTCTCCTCAAATGGAGCAAATGTTCCTCATATGTCTTTGATAAGACAATGATATCATCTAAGTAAATGACTATAAACCTACCTAATTCATCCTCAAAGGAAAAATCCATTTCTCTTTTGAATATAGCTCCAACATTCATTAGACCGAAAGGCATTTTCACATACATGAAAGTGCCCCAGGGTGCTGTAAATGTTATTTCTCCTTGTCATCGGGATGTACTACAACCTAGTTATAACCAGAAAATCCATCTAATAAAGAAATTCTTGCTGATCCAACTACCTTTTGCAAGATGTGGTCCGTTTTGGGCAGAGGATAGTTGTTGTTTAAAGAAGCTTAGATATTTCTAAAATCAACACATAGTTTAATCTCCTCAATCTTTTTCCTAGTAGGAACTAAGTTTGATACCCATTTTGAAAATGCAGGGGTACAATGGTTTTGGTATCATACGGTTTCTTAACTTCTTTCTCAACTAGGGGGAAAAAGCATTGCATTGATCCTTCTGAGTTTTTATTTAAAAGGTTTATGGTCCTCTTTTATAGGAATTTTATGTTGTCTAATGCTAGTGTCATATGAATCTAAATCCTCCTAAATCCAAGCAAATACATCTATGAATTCTTTGAAAATCTCTTTATAATTCTTCTTTTCAGCTGAAGGCAAAGATTTGGACAACTTAACTATTTTAGACTTTTCTTTAGTTCCTATGTTACATTCTTCGACATCTGCTCTAGTAGGTTTTATTTTAGGTTTTTTAGCCACAACATTAAAATCAAATAGTTCTTCCAAGGAAACTAACCCTCTAGAAAAAACATTATCCTTCAACTGCAGAATTTCTAATTCTTCTTGATCTTTATCCAGTTCATTCAATTCTACTTTATTCCTTATTTTATGTACATTATTATCTACAACACAATCTATGTCTATATTGGCACACTCGAATTCATCCTTTGACTGCAAATTTTTTTCAATATGTTCATCATTACCAAAATCTTACAAATACCTAATGTTATCTGGGACAAGTGGTATGTTTTTAACTTCAACTATGTATTTGTGACTAAGGTGATAATTCATTTTGCAAGTACTAGCTGAAGTAGTCAGACCATGACATATAATGTTTTGACCTCTTGGAACTACGAATAACTCATACTCAACAAAACGTTCAAGGAAATATAGAACAACATTCATATAAGCCCTTAACCTTAGATTTTTAGCTAAATATTCCCTTTGATTTGTTTAATTATGAGTTCCTAATATCCATGAACTAAAATTATTTTAGAACCTAATTTTTTCAAAATATACAATCCTAAGATTAAGGCTTCATACTCAGCTATATTATTGCTACATTGGAAGTTCAGATTATATGAATATCCTTCAACTTTTCTAGTTTGTGATTTGAAAACCCACACACCTAATCCTAATCCATATTTGCTTACAACTCCACCAAAATCCATGTTCCATCAAGGCTCATTATCTTCATCCAGGTTTACCATGTCTGTTTTGTTTCCTTCTATCTCACACAAATATGTTTCTAGGTTAGGGAAATTTCCTTCTATACCTCCATCCTTATACAAGATAAAAGAGTTTATGTCTGAATGAACTAAATACAAAGGATGGTTGTTTGGTCTATCCTAACTACTAACCATGTATTTCATTAGGGTTTCTCTATAAAGTCTCCTAGGTTGACCAAAAGTAGCTATGGTAGCATAACTCATATCCATTTGCAGTGTGCCTTACAGCTTCATCCCCCACGATCTAGAAAGTAGCATTCCATATTTTGGGGGTATGTTTGCCACTACAATATCCATGACTATGCTTCTGGTAGGAATTTGAGCTAGGGTGACACATGGGTCTTTAATGAGACCAAGGCAACTTACCTTACTTGAATCAAAATAGTACAAGTCTTTATATGACCTAGTAATGTCAAGATTCAATTTCTCCATTATGGCTTGGGGAATTAAATTGTGTGAGGTACCAGAGTCAAGCATGACATTGTGAAGAATTTTCTCAAGGATATTGAGATTGACATAGAAAAGGGAAATATTTCCATCTTGGGGTTTACCTTCTACCTTTGGTCCAGACAACAGTTCAAGCTTGTCATTAACAAGGTTTACAATATCTGTTCCTTCTCCTACCTTTAAGGATTTCATTACTCGTGTCTTCTACACATTCCTATTTTCTATGCTAAAATTGGTTGTGGCTTCTCTATTTACTCGAGGTTCTGATCTTGTTTCTTAAGGTTTTCTCTTTAAGTGTGTTCTTTGGATTGACTAGAGGAAGGAAGATCTTTAGTTTGACTAGAAGAAGGGATATCCGTCTGAGTTTTATTTGATTGATTCTCAATAGTATTCTTGGAAGGAGTATCATAGATTTTCTTAGGAGGAGCATTAACATTTTTTCTTCTCATGATGTTATATTGCCTATGCACTTCCATTATGGCATTCTGATATCCTTGTTTGTATTCTTTAGACTCTAAAGGAATTGTTTCCAATTGTGAAAGTAGAAATTGATCTTGCTCTTCTTTACTCAAAATGATATGATCAATTTCTATCTCCCTAGACAAATTGATTTGGTTTTCCTTTGGAATCTCTTCTATTTCCACTTCTTCTTCGACAAAGTTTTCCTAAGAAGGAGGTCTAGTTGCTGATCATTAGGGCCCCTCTATTCCCCTTGTTTTATCAAAGTTGGATTTCTTCTGAGATTCTAATTTCTATTTTAAGAATTTGTTTGGTTATCCCTATGAAAGGTTCTATTAGCCATTATCATCCTCTCCATCATTCTTTCCATGGTTTTGACTAGTTTTCTATTTTTAAGTTTGATAAAGAGGAGGAAGGTTCCTCCTTGATGGTAACCCTTCTTCGAGTTTTAAGCTTGCATTTTTTAGCTAATAAGTTAGCCTCTACTTTGACAACATTACTTTGCATTTCTTCAAGTGTGGTGGGTCTCTTTCTCTTAATTGGTAGGCCATGTCAACAGAAAACCCTTCAGGGAAATGAATAAGAGATAACCCTTGTGGGGGATTTATAGCAGTTGGAATGGCATTATAAACTCAATTAAACCTATCATAGTATTCTTCAATGGTTTCATTAGGACCTCTTTTTAGATATTTATATTCATTTAAAAAATGGAGGGGATTCTTTTTACTTTTCCATCTGTTGAGGAAAGAATAATGAAATGAAGCAAGATCATTAATGGTAGATACTGGTAAAGACTTAACCATTGTTTACCTCTCCATTAAGGCTTTGGGAAAACAACCTCATCTTGACATAATCTTCATCAACCTCCCGAAGGTCAAAGTAGTCATTCATTTTATCAACATGTTGTTGTCTAGTGAGGGACCCAATGCCATCAAACTAAGGAATCATACTTTGATAGTCTTGAGGCATGTTATGTAATTGGGCAGGTAAAACAAGGGGAACATATCAGGTTGCCATGAATAGTATACGGGGAGGAAAAACATATGAAACTATGTGGTGTAGATGTGGAAGGGATTAAAAAATTTTGTATTACACTTGGTGATATTAACGAAGAGGTAGTGGAAATTGTTAAGGAGGTGGAAATAGTGGAAATAAGATGTAAAGATTGTGTGATGGGAGAATAAACAAAGAATGATAGGGATGAAAGTTCAACAGATCGCTGAATGTAGGATTTGTGGATAGCTTAATCTAGATTTGTCACTAACTTTTCTAATTTTTCAAAATGTTGTAGAGCTTGTCTGTCAAGATCCTAGTCTATAGATTGATGTTAAGGTATGTATGGCTTTAATACTGACTCATCAATGACAGTTTTAGCTACAAAGCTTTCAGACTTGGTTCTAAAGAGACTGATTTCAAATGGTATATAAAATAGAATGTCTTGTATGGTAACAAAACTCTCTCGAAAAGAATTGGCTCTTGGCAAAGCACTATTACTCCCTTGACTTTCGGTCAAGCTTTTCTTCCTTATCAATTTCTTAGGATTACCTAGGATATTAGGAGGATTCAAACCTGGATAATCTCTAGTATGCATTCTTTTAGAAGCCATATCTGTATAGTATTTAACACACAGTTACAGTATGTAGAAAAAATTACCACCTCAAACACATTTATTTCTAAAAAATAACTCTTACATGTGATGAAATAAATATTTTTGAACTAGGGAAATGAAATTTAAAACAAATATATGTTTGTCCCCATTTAGGTCACCAGGATGTTATCACTCCATAACTTTTGAGATTGCAGAGTAAATCACAAAGGTAACCTTAGAGCCACTTTGGACACTGGGAATCTAGCGCTTCCAGCTTCAAAGAGGGATCTCTCTTTATGATTTAGCTTTGTTTTACTGATGATATTAGGCTAGTTATCATGTTCAGGTTTGGGTTTTTGTATTGTTGGCTTGAGATAGTGGAATTAGGCCATTGGGAAATGGAGTCATAGGTTAAGGTTGATCAAACATAGAGTTTAGAGACTAAAATTATAGGGCAAGGTAGGCAAGTTCGTTGGATCCTTTAAAATATATGGTGTGGAGGAGAAGAAATAGATTCGACACTCCAATTAAAAGTAGAGCAATTAAGAATTATGGTTTTAATTTTCAGTAGAAAACATAGAAATTATTCATAAGTCAAATACAGAGTGTACTTTTAAACAAATTATGTTTGTACTCTTCTTAGAATAATTTAGATTTCAGAGACATAAATGAAAAACAACGAAAATATTTAATAGAAATTGACCAATGAAATTGATAGAAGAATCCTGTAATGCTTAAGTTGTATTACTAAGATATGATCAAAGGTAGCTTTGTGAGCTTCTTTACAACATAGTTCATTTCTTCGAAACTAATCCCGACACTAATACTTCAATTTTTGAAGTATTTGTACAAAAATAATTACAAAATATCTTGATTCAAAAGACCAAGATGGAATCCTATTAATGTCTGAAACTGAACAAAATAATAGGAATATTCAAATTGCTGAATTTTGGCCTTGTTTTTGAGGAAGACTATTGGTGACTAGGACTCAAAATCTATTGCGTTGTTTGCTTTGATGTGCTATTACAAATCACTCCAGTAATTCACACAATTTCTCCCACGTATCTTTACTTGGGATCGAAAACTTAATCAACTTCCTATGGATTTCATCCACACATTTGTATTTATGAAAGGTTGGCCTGATGACAAATAGGTGCTTGACCTCATGGCTGATAAATAAATAAAAATCTAATACCTCCATGAATTCCTTCCCTGTGATATGGCCTTTGATCCCTACAAATTTTGACTTGTCCTGGGAAATCTTGATTAATATGTCCTCGTACTCTATTAGGATCATTAGCTAATTTTCTATTTTGTCAACGTTGGTATATACTTTTCTTGTTCAACACCTACGACTTCTTGTGGAATCTATCTATCCTTATTTCTAAATTCTAGCATTTTTTATCCAGCTGATTCATAAGAGTCCTTTTGGTCTGCATCTTTTTCACCTCCAGGATGGTGTCTGTTTTGTCCTGAGTTCCGAGCTCCAATAGTTCTTATCTATTCTTGGAATTCAGAAATTTGGTTAGGGTTGTAGCTTCATCAAGTTTCTGCCCCAAGTCTATTCTAGTTTTCCTAATTACTTCTTTGGATTTCTGCAATAACTCCTGCTGCTCAAAAATGATCTATATAGAAGGCCATATCTCTATGATGGCTTCAACAATTTCAATCCATATAACTTCTTTTCCTTGGGGCAGACTATGAACCATCATTGATTTACTATGTCACTGCTTAATTTTTAGATTTAATTGATGGGTTTTCTATAACTCTGGGCAGAATGAACTAGAAACTATGGATAATCCGGATCATGAAGCTACAAAAAACTTCCACATAGGCGTAAAATCCCACATAAAAATTATCAATATTTAACTTTTATTCTGACATTGTCTCAATTTGAGATTTTAGCTTTGCAATTTCCTACTCTTGGATAGTCAGACTATCCATGGCTCTTACCAATTCACTTTTTGAATCTGTTATATTTGTTGGTGTAGATGAAGATGCTCTTGTAGCTATGGCCATTGCAATTGGAACTGCATTAAGAGGAACTATGACCAACTGTTGCACCTTCTCTTTTTCTTTTAGCAAATCTATCTAACTCTATCTCCATGTATCTATTTGGATATTTAGCTCCATGAATATCTTGAACATATCCTCTTTCTTCTTCTCACTCTCTCATAGCTCCTTGGCCCATGGATCCTCTATAGTAGGAAACTTAAATTGTTTTCTCAAGGTTTTTATATCAACATCTATTTTCTTCAGAAGTTCTTCAGTTCCCTTGATATCTTTGGGATTATATCCCAATTTTATCATCCAGTCCTCCAATGACTTGATTCTAGTATCCTTGGCTAAGGATGAAACCTTCTCTAATTTGCGTTGGGTCTATACATTATTTAGTGATACCTGTAATTTAGAAGCAGACATAATAGTGTTAGTGACTGTGGAATACATCATCTCACTTGTTTGTCTGTGTAGGTCCATCTAGTCTATGGGATGAATATGTTGTGTATTAAAGGTGAACACAGGTTCCTTATAATCTACGGATGACCTGGGAGCTGGTACTTTGGCTTCGAGAAGTGTTATCTGTATTTTTCCCTTATTTGAGTTGAATGTTGATAGTAATATGTCTAGAGAGGCATTTGTTTGTTTCCAGAACTGTGTATAAGTGGAGGCTTTTAGCATTTCATTCCTTTGCTTAATTTTCTTTGATTTGGAAAAAATGTTGGGCTTAGCACTGGCCTAAGCCAAATCGACTGTCTTTAGTGTCTCTGGAGGATCTCTGCAAGTGGATGAAGACAGTGATCCTATGAAGATACCCTCCTCTCTACTAGATACATGACAACCTATCTTTACAATAGTCTATTGTTCTTTTGTGTCATGTTAAAAAACATTTGTAGAGTTGGTTTGCTACTTCTTAGTATAAACTAGGAAATCCTTTGCTCCTATTTCCATCACTGGGGAAGGTTCTTCTTCTCTTTCTCTCTTCTCCTGTTTCTACTTAGGTATGGGTGTTTGAGTGGTTTTAATAGAGAGAACCTGCTCCTCTACCTCCTACAGTGTGTCTTCCACCCATTGAGTCTGGTTCATGCACTGCTCGATTTCTGGTCGAGGAGTGTGTGAACAAGGTGTGGTATTTTGCTCCACACTTCACTTTTAAATCAAGAAAAAACTGTCATAAGACTATCTGAAACTCCATTTAAAACTCATTTGCTTCAATAACAAATCGACTTCCTTACCAGCTGATATGGCGTTGTAGACAAAAGGTCACACTTTGGCTTTAATCTTGAACTAGGCCTTCTTCTTAGCTGCCAGGAAATTTAGGTCATCCATGTGAATCATCTGCTGAATGTACTCTAATAAGAAAAGTATCATAGGAAGAAATTTTGGCAGTTTGTAAGGTGGCAACTCACACCAATATATTTGAATCTCTGTGTATGTCTAGTAAAGATACAAGTCCCCTATCTTTACTTTATCACTGAGATGTAGAATCTTCTGAATGTCTTCACTTATCCTGGGCTCCACATCACTATGTAGGAGATAGACCACTATATATAAAATCTAGTCCACAAAGTCCATGAAAGAGAATTCTATGGAATTCCTTCTCACCAAGCATGTCCATACTCATCCATGTTTTTCAATGTAAAAGGGAATCTGTCTCCTTGTTGATGAATAAACATGTACACTAAAACATAGGAGTATTTGAAAGCTCCCTCTGTAGAAAATATGACAAACTGATCATGCATAGCCTATGTAGTAAACGACTATAATTAAAAATAATTGATTGCTCACCCATGGTGAAAATTGATAAGAATCCAACCATGGCCTCATCAACCCACTAGTCAGAGTGATAACTAAGAATGTAAGAAATGATGGAAATAATCTTCTTGGTTCCCTCAGGGAACATGGAAAATGAATATGGAGGATTTCTTTTTGGTAATTGGGCATCTTCAGGCAGAAAATTTTCAAGGATCTTGGCTCTCTAGGGGAAAACTTAAATTCCTGTAGAGCTCTATGAGAGAGTCTACTGAAAATGTCTTAGCTGACTCTGGGATAGTTACCAGGAGAATTTGAGTGATGGCTTTAGCTTTGATACTGATAAAAAGTTCACCATTGTGATTTACGATAGCTCTCTGTTTGGGGACATAACTCAATTGGCACAAGAAAACAAACTTAGGGAGGAAATGAGTATGTGAGAATATAAAATGAGGTAGGGTAGAATCCCATAGTTTAATTTCATTGCTTTGGTCAAGGAATTTTTATTTTAACCAACTGTGAAGATTGAACAAGTCGAATTCACAATTGGTTTCAACAATTTTATATTGTAGCTCTAACAAAGGTACATGATCTAAGTCTACAGGTGGGGGCAATATAGGCTTATCTTCTAGCCTCTTTCCCTTTTCTTTGGGGAGTATTATTTTGGGCAGCATGATGAATTGCTAAAAATAGGAAAGGTCACGGATTACCTAGAATAGGAAAACAACAAAAATATGATGAACTGGGTCCGTGATGATAGTTTGAAACAATAATGGTTGGGCAATTCAAATGGTCGCTCTGTGGCCTGAGAATCTGTAACAAGCTACTCACCATACGACATGGTGAAGGAAAGAAATTTTACATTTTCCGATTGTTATATAGAGTAATTTCACAATTATCGTTGATCGAGTTGTCGTTAACGGGGAGCAAGTCTGTTGCACATGAGCAGAAGGTAGTTAATGCTGCAATGACTTACTGACATGGCAAGAGGGTCACCAGGTGGAAGCATAGGATTGGGAGGAAGTAAGTCATCATAATGAGTTTTAACAATCGGGAATAGTCGCAAGAGTGGGGTCCATGAGGGTGAGGTGGCAGAGAGTGCATGGAGGAAAGGTGAGTACAAGAAGTCGACGTGATAGGTGATGAGTGGAAGTGGCAAAAAGTCAGCAGCATGAGACTTTTCGAAGGGGGGACAGGCACGATGAGAGGAAAGTGAGGGGGGATGTGAAATGTTGAGAGGGTGCTCAAAAACATTCCTTTGTCGTTGATTGGGTGGGGGTTGATCTGAGCTATTCATTTTATTCTAAAGTGTTATCCTGGGCTAAAATACATATTTCCAACTTTATTACAAGCACGTTAAAGCGTAATTAACCCTTAATTAAGGTAATGTTAATTAAAAGGTAACTTTCCCTAAAATTATTCAGAAACAATTCCATGTTGCATTTGAACTAGCAAAGCACACTTTTATTGATTTTTCCTATCGATTAATCACGATTAAACGAAGTGATTAATTTATTCAATAACCTAACCTATTGTATGCCTAGCCTAATCACGATTAAACAATGTGATTAGCCCAAATAATTTGTAATTTTCCTATTTACCAAGTGGAATTTACAGAAGTTGCACACTTTATTCAAAATTTCTAAATGTAAACCGATGCAATACTATTTTTTCTTGGTGGCATTTAGATTTTTTCAGCTAGGAGGACATTTTCAAACATTGTTTTCCTTTTTTCTTTTCCTTTCATTTATTTATTCTATTTTTTTCCCCTACAATTTATTTCCTTTCTCATATATATATATATTTCAAACATGAAACATTATTTACATTTTTCAAATATAAAATCATAAGGTAAAAAAAACTCCTCCTATGAAATATAGGACCCTAACAAGAAGTAACTCAACTTTCTTTCAGTCTCATGAGATCAAGTACAATTAGATTACTAGATTACATGGTGACTCTGCCATAGATTGAAGTCTGTTGCCAGAATGTATTTATGGATTTTCTTATAGCTGGTTTTGAAGTAGTAGGTTTCTCTAGAATGAGACATTTCTTCAAGAAAAAGAAGAACTAAGCAACCTTAATCTGTCACCAGAATTAAAATGGAAAAAGGTAATAAAGTGACCAAACCCCAAATGGAAAATTTACCACAAGAAATTGAGTGTGCAAGGATTGATGAACAAAAAGACCAAACCTTGCAAGATAAACCCTCTTCTCGAGAACCAAGAGGGGAATAAGCCTTTGTGTAAAGCCATAAAAATGGTTAAGCAAGAAACAATGTTTGATTACTTTTTGAACGTACCCATTATGTGCCCCAACTATTAGTTTTCTCTTAACTATTAACTATTAATCCTACAGCCTAAAAATCTTCAATCATTTAACATTACATCTGATTGTATAAATTGATACACGATCAAAGCAAGGGAGTTGTTCTCGAAGGAGAACAACTTGCAACATAATAAAATTGAAAAGATAAAATAAAATTCATTATTTCCTTACATTAAGGGATCACTTTGATAATATCATTAATATGTGGATAATATTGATGCACATTATATATATGTTCAAATTGAGTTAATATAACACCCTCATTTCACACCCAAAACTATATCAAAAATTTAGCAAGGCTGAAAATATTAAAAATGAAGTATATATCTTTGGTATGTGTAATTTTTAGTGGTTTTCTTTACATTAAAGAGTAATGATCCACTATTTCCCTTTAATCCCAAAATATTATAAATAAGTTAATCTCAAAATCTTATAAAGTGATTAATAAAATTTTTTTATAAATGGATTAATATTTTCTTATTAATTTTCCTAAAACTAAAAAACTCAAAAATTAATGAATAACTCAAAAATTAAAAAAATTCACTGATAAAAAAATCAAATACTCTTAATTAATTATAAATTTATTGATAATTACTAATTTAGATTAGTTTATCTTTAACCCTTATTTAGTTAGCATATCTTCCTCTTCTTTTTCCTTTTTTCCGAAAAATGTAAAAATATATATTTATACAAAATGTAAAAGGTTTAATCTAACTTTGAATTGATATTAAAATTAGAATTAATTTCATCAATAACCATTGTATATTCAGGTTGTTTTCCTTTTGATATATATATTTATAAACTAGGTATACTAGAGAAATTGAAAGTACACCAAACTTATACATTCTCGTCCTTTTCTTGAATGAAAGAAAGAGAAAGAGAAGGCACTACTATATATATATATTTCATCGTGATCGTACACATGGCAGTTGATCTTACAAATGGTAGCTGCTCCGTTAAACTTTTCAGTAATGTTACTTTGAAGGTTTATGACATCACGGAGTGCAAAGTGATATGATATAGAATGTAATGTAATGTTATGGACGACATTAAAGCAAAGGAACACGGCCAGAACGCGGTGAACAAAAAGATCGTAAATCCATTATTATAATTATTCTTTCGATTACATTTAATTTCCAGAGGTGAGGAGGCCCATATTCGGACGACACTGCATATCTATGCACATTAAGGGTTGCAGTGAATGTGCGTGAAATGCATGGGTAATATTAATATTCTATTCCACCTGGACACCTGGTATGATGTCCGCCTGATAGCGACGGGATGAGCGGGTAGATGATGGAGGCAAAATGAAGGTGTCGCGTTCTCTGTTCCTCATCACTTGTTCAACTTCATTTTGGTCGATCCTGTAAGCGGCTCTCACCACTTCCTCCGGCATTGCCTTCAAAACCGATTGCCTTCCTGCCAGAGTCGACCGCAAAGAACTGCAATGCATACCAATTTATAGGATGAGTATAATTGCTGAACAGTACATCATATTAGCAGCAGTGGTAATAATTAGGTTATACTTACAGGTCTGATGTTGTGAACGTTATCCACTCCAACCCTTCGTCTCCTGCTTCCCTGATGACTGCGTAGAACTGGGGAATGACGATGAACTGACCCTCTCTCACGCGCCCATTAAACACATTCCTCCCTTCGTCTCCCACCACCTCCATTCTCCCCTCCCCTCTAGTCACGTACATTATTGCGTGCGCGTTCATCCTCCACCATGGAACAGACATTGCTCTCTGCATTCAAATTTCATTCATTTGATTTGGAAACATTAACATTATTATATATATAAAAGTGAAGCGAACCAATAAAGGTTATTACTTACCGGGCGGAGAACAACCCTCTCGGCTCCTAATCTCAAATGCTTGAGTACAGGAAGTTTGTAGCGGTTGATTATATTCATCCGTCCCCCATCCCTTACGTAGACATCGGCATCCTGCGGGTTGTCAGCATTGTGCCTTACACGCAGTTCACACACAAGCTCTTCCATGCCATTCTCCGTTGCAGATGAATTATATTGATGCAATCCACCAGCAACATCATCCCTCTCCCTCTCCCTCTCGTAAGGAGAGCGAGATCGAGGGGCGGGTAAGCTGAGTCGTCGGCCGCGTTCAACCCTCGCAAAACGTCGTGATCGCTGATTCTGTTGAAGCCTCCTTGCAGTTTCATCATTCACGCCCAACGTTTCGGCCAAAGAGCGCGTGCTAAACCCTGCAAACACATTGCCCCCACTTTCTCTCCCTCTTCCTTCTTCCTCTCCCTCCTCTTCATGACGACGACCACGACCAGATGATGAGCCTTGCCCAGCCAGAGGGTGGGGCTGTACATGTATACAGTTTTACCCCTTCAGTCAGCCATAAAATGAAATGAAAGAATTTATAACATAGTTAAGGATGATTATTAGTTAATTGAGTGGGATACTTACTCGGTAACTCCTGCGGCCCTGATTTTGAGGGTTGGATACGTCGGCAATGGCTACGATTTGGAGAGGCTCGTTGCCATCGTTGTAACACCAGTAGGCTGCTCCTGCAACTATGGCTATTACGTCTCCTCTCCTCACTCGCCTCAGTTTCTGACTTGAGTCTTCTTCTTCCTCCCCTCGTCTCTCTGACCTGCGTGGTGATCGCCCTTGAAACGAAGATTCGTCTTCTCTGTAAGTCTCCGGACACCCCGGCAACACAATGCCCAGTCTGCCCTCACCTGCACATGCACATATGAAGCAATTATAATGATAATAACAAATTTAGGGAATCATGCGACATACAGAAAGAAGTTGTATTATTAGAGTACCTCGGTGAACATAAAGCAGCAGAGGGGCGTTGGGATATTGAGGCAGAGACATGGCGCCACTTTCGATCGTCTTTCTGAAGAAGGCAACGCCTGCGCACTCCAATTCCTCGTTGTCTTCTGGGTTCGACAACTCGAAGGTGCCACCTTCGGATCTTAGCGATTCCGATTCAGAGGGTTCGTGGGCACTTAGCCGCTGCGGCCTCCGACATGCTGATGATCTCTCATCATGCCGGTATTCCTCCTCCCGTCCATAACGAAAACCTCTTCTTCGCTGGGCAGTGACAGAGGATAGCGAAATAAGAAGAAATGAAAGGTAGAGCATCATAAGCGCTGATCCCACTCTCATCTTTCGCTCCATTTCGGAACCAACGGTTTTGCTCGACGGACTGCTGCTTGCTTTTACTCAATCCAGTTGATGTTCCTTGTATAGTGGTGAGTATGAAGTGCTCTTCTTATAGCATGCTGAAGGCGATATCATTAAGGCTATGGTTCCAACAGAGACACATGGGCACAACGATGTAGAAGAATTCTGTCGCGTGTGGTGCGGCTATCCTCCGTCGTGTCGTCGCAACCTGCCCATGTTAATTAAAAGATACTTTCTCAATTTACATTTTGTTTTACAATTGATATCACCACTCAACTCGCGAATTCCTCTTTCTGTTTCGTTAAAAAATTATGATTTATCCCGTCCCTTCATTAAACGCATGCATACTTCTGCTCATTATAGTTGCATGATGTGCGAAATTCATTCGGTAAAGGCTTTCCCTGTTTTCATATAATTAGCTCACCCACTTAATTAGTTTTTTTTGGAATTCGGTACTTTAGTCATTTTGCTTATTAAAACCTTTTATCAGCGTAAATTGAAAGATGTTAAGATTAGCATTTGCACGGAGAGGTTTAAAGTGCGTAAATTGAAACAGGTTAATATTAGCATTTAAGGACTTAATGATGTGGGTATTAATGTTGATTAATTTAAATATTGTGTTTCTTTGTCTAATCAGCAGAATTTAGGGGTGTTTTTGTAATAATCAATCAAATATAACATAGTTTTATTGTTTACAAAAACTATATTATAATAGTAATATAGGAGGGGTTATAGCTTTTAAACAATGATGTTGGGTGGTCTCACATGCCACATCATCGGTTTAATCCCGCATATTGCAACTTCAAGAATATCAGAGATTTTTAAGTTGTACACATGCTCTAATTTTCAACCTAGGGGATTTGATATTTAAACAAACTCATTTTGATACTCCAATTGGGTCTGCATAATAATCTACCTTTGATGGATGGGATATTTCAATTAATTTGTTTCGATAGTCCTATTGGTTCCGCAATTGATGGTAGGTTCAAATACCATTTACAAAGGGGTGGTATAAACATTGTTGAAATTGGGTTTGAACTCATCAATGGATGTCTATCTCTTGGAGTTGCTCCTCTTAGCACTAAATACAGCAATAAGACTCGCATAATAAAAATGATTGAGAAAATACCAACAATAGATTATGATGTAAAAATGGGCAAGTGCTGGACAAATTTTGTGAAGGGATCATTTTCAGAAATGTTGAATCTATATTCTCATCCAAGCCACACAAAAAATTTCTATAACTTATGTCTTACCGTTCATGATAGCTAAACTATGGCTTTAGTTGATGTTTTATATGAACATAAAGTTTTGTAAAGCCTCTTATTCATGGTTGCGACTTGATAAGACTACTATAGGATTACCCAAATTGAAGTGTTCCTTCAATATTCAGTAAAAGTGACCTCTCGGAAAACTTGGAGACCGGAAATAGTGATAGCACACATGCATATCTTGGCCTGTCGAAGAGCCAAAAAATATATTAAGAAAGGGTTTGCTCAGTTCAGATCTGGAAGGAAATTTAAACAACAAATTGCATATTTACACATATTAATGTTGGAAACAAGTCATACAAAGAGTATGAGTACTCAATTTATAATGCGCTTTCTGAGTTGAAAGGTCGACTTAAACAAACCACTAAATGGAACCGATTTGTGCAACCTTTCGAGTAGAGTGGTTGTATTTTCTTCTTTTTTCGAGGTAGATCCGACCTCTGTTTGACCTTTTTATTTCCTAAAACAAACTAAGAAAAACCATCCTAGTAAAACAAACAAAACACAAAATAACAATTGAACAACATGATGAACCAGGAACCATCATGCCCCATAACACACTCTCGACAATGCTAAGAATGGTGATGCGTGCGAGCAGCATTGCGGCAAGGTTGCACAAGTATCACGAGGACCAAATGTTCAATTTCGAGACCTAAGTGTAATAACATGACGGTTTGATAACCTTACAAAACCCACGGTAAACATAAACCCTAATCCACCCAAATCCACATGGGGTTTATCACACAAATTCCCAACATGTGCTCCCATGCAGGGGACAACTGTTGTAACGCCAATGTGATTTCCTACGTGGCAATTGGAGGAATCAAAGGGGGCATCCAACTACTAGTGTCCCTCCTGTATTGTTCAAAAAAGTTCATAACTAAAACTTGTCCAATATTAATTACCAAATGTTGAGTTGTCACTATTACGTATCTATATTTATAGAAAGTATATCACTAAATTATTATGTTTATTAAAATATTTGTCAAAATAGTTAGAAATTTACTTATGCTATTTTTCTTTTGATATATATATATATATATAATATATATATATATATTATATATATATATATAATTGCAATAAGAAAAAAAAATTAATAATAAATTTATTATTTTTAAATTGGTTAAAATAAGTTTTCAACTTATTCAATTTTAAAATATTATCATGAAAATTTTCCAAAAATTCAGTAGATGTAAACATAAACTCAATAGCATAAATCACCCATAACAATACCTAAAACCACCACAATAAAATAAATAAAATTAATTTCATCATCGAACCAAAAGTTCCATTTAAAGTATTTTAAAATAAATCAAAATTAACTTCAACATCAAAGTCAATGTTTCATTTAAAGTGTTCTAAAAGTGTTTTAAAATAAATCAAAATTAACTTCAACATCAAAGTGAATGTTTTATTTAAAGTTTTCTAAAATAAATCATAATGTTTTAGTTAAGTCTTAGTTTATAAAATTCTTAATATTTTAGTTAAATCTTAATTTATAAAATTTTACATGCACCAAATGTATGATTCGTGAAAATATAAGAATGCATTACTTTTCACAATGCCAATGCGTGGATCCTGGGTGAGGCACAACAAGATGATCTTGGAAAAGGTTGATGTGGAGAAGCATGTGAATGCATGGTTCATAAATGTCGTGGGTTTCCTTCTAAATTTACATTTTGCATGATTTTAGTGACAATTTTCAAATGCTCCTTTGGTAATAAAACACACAAAACACTAGATGATCATATAGTAGAAAATCTGATAATGTTGAGATTAATCTAATGCAAGGGTGGATCGTTACAATTTTAATAAATTTTCATTATGTTGTTAATATACATTAAAAATAACCCGGATGCGGGTGTCACTCCATGCATTTAAGCTACATGTGTCACCCATGCGTAGCGTACAGAAGGCCACGCCTCAGGCAGATGGTGTTAACTGGTTCTGGGCTGGCCTCTGCCCCAAGAGCATTTACAGGACTTAAATGCCCTTCAATGCGTTCTAGTTCCCAAGGAATTGCAGATCGATATCACAGGATGGCGGAAACATTCCACCTATTTCGTTTGCAGTTGGGCTGAGGAACTGTTAGGTGCGCAGTTCAGTCCAGGGTTGAGGAGGGAGGCTCTGAGGGCAGCAAGCCCACCCTCGAGATCATCCCCTGTCCAGATCATGTTTTACGCTCACAGTATTTAAGGGAGGTTTTGAGGTTGGCTGCTGGGCTGCATGGTCATAGGGGGAACTTTCTGAATCAAACGTTTTCCACAGGCAATCCTAAAGGAGGACGCGGGAAACTGAAAGCTCGGCACATCCCTCTGGAAGCAGTTGATTATTCTGTCTCTATTATGGCTCCCCGAACGCGTGCAACTCCTCGACGTGGGCGCAATTCCAGGCAGCGGGGAGGCACTGGTGGAAGGGGCCATTCCAGCCCACGGCACATCTCTCCCTTGGCCTATGCGTTGCCTCCTTCGTTCGAGTCAGAGGACTCCGGTTCTGACATTAGCAATTCGGTTCAGTCAGCGAATTTTCACTACAGACGCAGGACGAATAAGCCCATTGTTAAGGCCCTGATTACTGTTATTTTTTCAGAGGAGGATGATGAGGAGGGAAGCTGGAAGGCAGAGACAGAGGAAAAGATGCCTCCCTCCTCGAATAATTCTACAAAGATTAAGGATTTGGCTGACAGCTCCTATAGCCCTGAGTCACAGAGCAGGCTCGAAGAAGAGAGTACCCTTGGGTACTCAGCGGAGCAAGCTGAAGCCTTAAGGGAAATTGGTAGCTTGAAAGGCAAAGAGCCCATGGAAATATCTCAGAATCCAACGGATGCTCAACCTGAAGTGCACGACAGCAAGCCTTCTTCACCTCAGAGCAAGGTGAGGGATAAGGAGCCTGATGACTCTTTCGCCAACATCATGTACCTAAAACTACCGCCTGGTATTGAACGAATTGAAGATATTCCGGATGGGATGGAGGTCACATGGGAACGCGACCCGGAACGAGAAGCAGAGGACCGAAAGAAGCGCGACCTAGAACGTGAAGCAGAGGACCGAAAGAAGCAGCACAAGTAATGGACGTGGTGCTAAGGGTAAGCATTCGGTTCCAGGCGCAAGGTGTTTTTTGTTCCGCTACTTTTCGAGGAAGGCAGCATTCGACGACATGCTGCATGCAATCCTTTCTTTTTTGTGACATGTTTTATATTCCTAGAAAATTTTGGGTTTATTATGCTTGATAATGTTGTTGTAAAAACTCTTCCTGTTGATGTATTTTTGTCCTCTAGCATGTATAAGCAGAGGCACAAGGTTGACATGGAAAGCTTTGACAAAGAGTTGAATATACGCTCTCAGAGGTTAAAACCTCTTGTAAATACTTTTTTTGTTTCTTTAATATAAATAGTTTAGTCTTTGCCCAGCAAAAAAAATATACATTAAAAATAAAAACATATTTATCAATAAGGTAAATGTTGGTTTATGATTATTTTATAAACGTTATGATAATCTAATTATTGTTAAAAGTTTGATTACTTTATGGTAAGAGTAATAAAAATAGATTTATTTTCAATTTAAAGAAATAAAAATATTAATTTAATAAAATATTATTAATCGAGTGATATGATGATTGGAATAGTTTTTAATAAAAAATATAAAATTAGTGCGGAGCTATAATCAAATTTAATATTACTACTTTGATTATTTCTATAAAAGCTATCATATTCCTAATAATCTGATCTATCAAGATATTAAGCACATGTAGCCCTAATAATTGTGGGGATATTTTAAAATGTAGAACACGATACTCGAGACCATTATAAAATATCAATTTAGTTTTATTTTCTAAAAACAAAGAAGCACATCAACTAATAAAATATTCTGGAGATGTCCATTTACACTAAAAGAATAGATTTGGACCAGAGGACACGGAACTTTGGATTCAAGAAATGGCACAATCGATGCTCACCATTATGTTGACAAATAAATAAAACATGATCTAATACCTAAAATGTCTAATCATGTTTATATATATGCAAGTAATGAGTCGAATTTAAGTTCTAATTCAGTTCTGGTGCACATCAATGTGTTTGACTTGTTTCAAGTACTCGTAGTTGACTTCGTTTTCTACATTAGCCTACTCATTTCCCTGATTAGATTGTGATTCTATGACCCCTTTCTTCGTCAATTATGTGGGATAAGAAAAATGAAAATTTAGGTTATCTTCATCCGACGACTGTTGTCATTATTGTATTGGGCATTCACAGATGCAAAATGTCTGATGAACCTACACTATGTTTGTAAAAATCCTTGGGACAAGTCTTCCTATGTATTGGCTATCAGTGGCAGGAATGCTAGTCCATGATGTCAAACATTCCTTAGCTTGTTTGGAGTGGGATTATCTCAGTACTTGAGAGACACATTCAATTCTTTTCTTCCCACAAATGCCTCTGTCGTCACCTGCCTCAAGCTATTTCAGCAACAACTAAAATCTCTGGGCCTGTCACTAGACTTGGTGGCGATCTGTTTGAAAAATGGTGTGGTTGTGCTTGAATCGAGCCCTCTTCTCTCTACAGATATACAAACCAAGCAGGATTGAATTCACAAAGTGGGGATTACTAACCTGGAGTTGGCTTGCAAAGGCGACCTTTGAGATTTGCCACTTGTTAGACATGCAAAGTTAATGGATATCTTATTCAAAAGAATCCGGTTGACATGTACAAAAATTTGAAAAGTTGGGAAACCAGTGAGAAATGCTGCTATTTCATGATTTTGTATGTCGTTTGAGTGGTTAATGAATTTGGTCCCAGAAACATAAATACCGCTTAGTGTATTCTTCGCTTGCCCTTTATCCAAACTGCATCGTAGGGCTAAGTTTTAACCTATGGTTTCCTAAGCGTTGTAGTACTCCTCATGATCTAAATTATTAGGCTTCTCTACTGTTTGTGGATGAGGAGGAAGAATCATAAGGCTGCAAAAAGGGGCTTTGTGAGGTGGAATGAAAATCTTTTGACATTCGTTGTTAAACACAACAATTGGGTGGTGTGGTTCGGTATTGAGGACGTTAAGGTCGCCACCGATAATTTTAGTGACGTAAATCTCATCGGACAAGGGAGCTTTGGTATGGTGTACGAGGGATTTCTTGATGACGATTAGTAGATCACAGTGAAGAGAATAAAAAACTGCACTTTGGAACGAGATTTCAAATTCCTGAATGAGGTGCAAATTAACATCAACATTAGGCACGTGAATGTGGTCGCTTTGAGATGTTGCTGCAAAGCCAACGACAAAGGGAAGGGCACCAACATTTTCTGATACATGATAACATGCCTAATGGGAATCTGGATGAGCATCTCTTTGGAGAAATGTCCATGACCCAACCTTTGATGTGGCCGCAATGCAGGAACATCATCATGGAGGTTGCCAAGGGACTTGCATATCTCCAAGATGAAATTGAGCCAATGATTTATCAAAGAGGCATCAAAGCCACTAAAATTATGTTAGATGATGATATGAATGCCCATGTGGCCGATTTTAGTTTGGTGAGGATCATGACTAAAGAAGGAGGATAATCCCAGATAAGGGGAGCAGGTATACCCAACTACTTGGCCCTTGAATGCGCTCTTTATGGTCAACTTATAGAAAAGAATGATGTTATAGGTTCGGTGTTGTGTTGTTGGAGATGATGAGCAAAAGAAAGGCTCTTGACACCTATGCAGATTTGGCATTCCATTATCTCATCACAGATTAGGCATGGGAGAAGGTGAAAGAAGGATGGACCTGTGAATACTAGATAAGAGAATTAGGCAGAGCGGGGTGGAGTTGGTGATGGAGAGATTTGTTTTGGTGGGTATTCTTTGTGGAAACATATGGTTGTGTTTAGACATGGAATAATGGAGGCGATGAAGATATTGGAGGGAGTCTTTTACATCATTCTGTCCAGGCTTCAAAGAGAGCTGGTAGACGTGAAAGCTACCATCGTGATCAGGACTCAGAAACCTATACTCATTTTCATCATGGAAATTAGGAGGAGCTATTGGAAACTATTGATTCCCATTAGTGCAGGAAGAAGATGAAGACAAATTTTTGATAGTTTCATATAATGAAATCGTAATCGTTTCTATGAAATGGAACAAACAACAGAATGAAGAAAAGCAGAGTAGAAATCTGTGCAACGCTTGTGCTGGCCAACCTGGAAAGCATATTCTTTAGGTCAATGAATCTTCTATAGTAGCATGAGGAAGAACCTCACCATAAAAAGGCTATCGGCTAAATGAAATAGATAGAAATAACCTCCTGCATACCTGAATTAAGTGTTTAAACCTTTAAAATATTATTTAACCAAATTATGATTAAAAATTTACTGTGCTGTTTGTTTACACAAGGGATGAGGATTAGAGTAAATAGAGACCATTAGAGAAAATAGAATTAAAAATAAAATTGTTGAAATGTACATTGAAAGGAGTTTCATTGTGTGCGTTATATTATTGTGTGCTACATTTCAAGATGTGTGCATTTCATAAATTCAAATATTCATCCTAATCATTATTGGTTCGATTCATTTGCCTTTGTTGAGCAAGTCTAGATATTTCCATCATCATGGTCCTAAAAGGCCTTGGCAAGAATGAACACCATAAAAAATTCAAACATTGGATGGGCTTGAAGGAATGTGGCTTCACAAGCCTCTCTCTTAGTAAATTTGTACTTTATCAAGATCAATTAATTCTTGGACTCCATTCTCCATTTGAAGGATTTTAGCCCCATATGAAAAATAAGGTTGCTTTTCTATAGTGTTTTGTTCAACAATCCATTAAGTGTTTAATATTGTTGCCTTTTTCTAAAAAATCCATAAATTTTGATTTTTATGTGTGAAAAGGTACATCATTTGATAGATCATGTGAAGGATGTCGAAAAATATTTACTGTGAGTCTCTTTCCCTCATAAATTTCATGTTTTCACATTAAGATGTGTTGAAGGAATTAGAAGAGAGCACCCATAGATTGTCCAATTCGACTTTGGAAAGCACCATGGCGTTCTATACTTCGTTAGGATTAAGTGCCATCAGAGGCGTGGGGTGCAAGATTTTTTGCTACACTGTCACAATAGAATTTGTGCAACTACAAGAAGCAAATTCATCGGTAACACACCATTGTAGAGGTTTTCCATGTTAAAACCTTTGAATTAATTAGACAAATTATCTAAATGGTAATTTTTGATGAAATATCAATGGAGTTGTTGCCCATGGACCAAATATTTGTATAAATGTTATAATTGACCATGAATAAATTTTGAACATTAGAGTTTATTGTGAATTTAGAGTTTTAGAATTGGTTTCACTATCTCATGTACATTCCTCAGTTTTCCATTGACACTATCCATGAAGCCTATCCCATCACATTTTCATTGGAATCTAGTGTTCTCAAGCATTTAAAACTCAATAGATATTGATGGAAAAATGGAATCCAATTGAAGCCATCTCTCTATGGATGTTAATTTTCTTTGCGATTTATGTGGCTCTCACAAACTCTTGCATTGCAATGCACATATATATATGACTAGATGCATGAATTGATGCATTGTGTTATTTATGAGGCTTTAGATACCTTTCTGAATGACACCTCAACCTTCTCTTGTGGTGCTTCATGAGAGTGAGCATGACACAAAAAATTTGAAGCCTAGTTTGATAAGTGATGATTAAAATTAAGGATACCTTCATCATCATTTAGACATTTCATAACAGACAATTACTAACACTGCAATACAATTTATATACTAGCACAACTACATTAATAAATGTGGTTGATAAATGTCGATAGGGCCATATCAAGCACATATATCAATTATCAATAATATTAATATAAATGTAAGAACCATATTAATAATGATTAATTTATATTATTACTATTATATTAAATAATAATAATAATAATAATAATAATAAATAAATAAATAAATAATGATGATAACTACAATTATATTAATTATCATTTAATAAATGATAATGAAGTAATTATCAAATAAACATTTAATAAAAATGAAATAACAATTTAAATGTGGTTGATATGAAACTCAACTTTAAACACTCCACAAAAACACAATTATTAAACGTTAGCCTCTTCAAAAACACACCGTGACTAATGACAAATGTTGCACCAATTCAAATCAACAAAAAAATGACCATGACCATTCACACTTTCCAACCAATTCCTTCTCGCACTGTCTTGCATTTTTTCATATCGTTGAAAAGAAAAAGGTGTTTAAATCTGCAAACAATCTATTGATTTCACTCTTGATATAGCTGTAAATGTTAGGCCCTGCCTCTTCGTGTCTCCAATATTTAAAGTGGTTTGTTTCAAGGAAATAATATTAAACCCAAGGAATAAATATTATAAACCTAATGTATAAAAACCCTAATATAAATATTATAAACCCTAAAATAAACATGATTGACCATTATTTACTGTCATTGATTTTCATACTCATATGTTGTTTGTCATAATGTGATGTTGGACCATGGTTGACCATGGTTGATTTTTATACTGAGACAATCTTTGGCACAATGTGACATTGGACCATCATTGACCATGGATGACCATGATTGTAAACCCAAGGGATTTATATTAAAACCTAAGATTAATATTATAAACCCTATGAATAATATTATACCCTAGGAATATGAACCAAATAAACCGAAGGGATTGATATTATAAAGTGAAGGGAATAATAAACCCAAGGGATTAATTTGAAAACCCAAAGATATTATAAACCCAAGGGAATAATAGACCCAAGAGATTAAAAACCAGACGGATTGATAATATAAACCCAAGGGATTAACATTATAAACTCAAGGTATATAAACCCTTAGATAAATTTTTATAAACCCAAGTGAATAATAAACCCAAGGGAATAATGTTAAACCCAAGGGAATAATATTAAACCCAAGGAATATAAACCCTAAGATAAGTATTTGTCATAATGCAACATTGGAATATGGTTGTCCATGATTGATTTTCATATTGAGAAAACATTTTTCACAATGTGACGTTGGACAATGGATGACCATGATTGACCATGGTTGATCTCCATATTGAGACAATCTTTGTCACAATGCGATGCGGGACCATGGTTGTGACAATTTGACGTTGGACCAAGAGACAGTATTTGTGACAATGTGACCATGGTTATTGACCATGGTCAACCATGATTCAACCCAAAGGTATTATAAACCCAGGGGAATAATATTAAGCCCAAGGGATTAATATTATAAATGCAACATATATACACCCTAAAGGGATTGTTATTATAAACCGAAGGGAATAATAAACCCAAGGGATTCATACTAAAAACCCAACAGAATTGATAATATAAACCCAAGGGAATAATATTAAACCCAAGGGAATAATATTAAACCCAAGGGATTAATATTATAAACTGAAGGTATATAAACCCTAAGATTAAATATCATAAACCCAAGGGATTATAAACCCAAGGGAATAATATTAAACCCAAAGGATAAATATTATAAACCCAAAGAATATAAAGCCTAAGATAAATATTACAAGCCCTGAGATAAATATTTGTCACAATGCGACGCTGGAATATGTTGACCATGATTGATTTTCATATTGAGACAACATTTGTCACAATGCGATTTTAGACAATGGCTGACCATTTTTTACCATGGTTGATCTCCATATTGAGACAATATTTGTCACAATGCGATGTTGGACCATGGTTGATCATGGATGACCATGGTTGACCTTGGATGACCATGGTTGTGACAATATGACGTTGGGCCAAGAGACATTTTTTGTCACAATGTGACCATGGTTGACCATGGTCGACCATGGTTGAGATAACCTTTGTCACAATGCGATGTTGGAACATCGTTAACCATGGTTAATTTTCATATTGAGACAATCCTTGTCAGTGTGCGACATTGGTTGATTTTCAAGTTGACAAAATCTTTATTACAATGTGATGTTGGACCATGTTTGAACATGATTATAAACCTAATGGATTTATATTAAAAATAAAGATTAATATTATAAAACCTATGAATAATATTATACCCTAGGAGTATGAAGCCTTATATTAATAAAACTAAGATATTGATATTACAAACCCAGGGGAATAATATTAAACCCAAGGTATAAAATCCCCAAGATAAATATTATAAACCCAGGGAATATAAACCATAAGATAAATACTTGTCCTAATGCAACGTTGGAAGATGGTTGACCATTATTGATTTTCATATTGAGACAATTTTTTTCACAATGTGGCATTGGAAAATGGTTGACCATTGTTGAACATGATTTATCTCCATATTGAGACAATCTTTATCACAATGCGACATTGGACCATGGTTGATCATAGATGACCATCATTGTGACAAAGTGATGTTAGACCCAGAGACAGTCTTTGCCATAATGTGACCATGGTTAACTGTGGTTATTGAGCATGGTTAACCATGATTGAACCCAAAACTATTATAAACCCAAGGGAATAATATTAATATCATGGGATTAATATTATAAATGCAGGGTATATAAACCCTAAAGGTATTGATATTATAAACCCAAGGAAATAATAAACCCATGGGATTATAAACATAAGGAAATAATATTAAACCCAAGAGATAAATATTATAAACCCAAGGAAGATAATTCCTAAGATAAATATTATAAACCCTAAGATAAATATTTGTCACAATGCGACGTTGGAATATGGTTGACCATGATTGATTTTCATGTTGAGACAACACTTGTCAGAATGTGAAATTGGACAATGCCTGACCATCATTGACCATGGTTGATCTCCATACTGAGACAATCTTTGTCACAATGCGACGTTGGAACATTCTTGAGAACAGATGATCATGGTTGTGACAATGTGACATAGGACCAAGAGAAAATATTTATCATAATGTGTCCATGATTGAGAGAGCCTTTGTCACAATGCGACATTGGAACATGGTTGACCATGATTTATTTTCATATTGATAAAATATTTATCACATTGTGACATTGGACCATGATTGACCATGATTATAAACCCAATGGATTTATATTAAACCTAAATATTAATATTATAAACCCTATGAATAATATTATAACCTAGGATTATGAAGCCTTAGATTAATAAACCCAAGAGATTATAAACCCAAGGGAATAATATTAAACCCAAGGGATAAATATTATAAACCCTAAAATACATGGTTGACCATGGCTGACCATCATTGATTTTCATAGGGAGACGGTATTTTTCATAATGCGACATTCAACCATGGTTGACCATGGTTTATTTTCATATTGAGACAATATTTGGCACATTGTGACATTGAACCATCATTGACCATGGATGATCATGATTGTAACCCCAATGGATTTATATTAAACCCTATGAGTAATTTTATAAAACCTATGAATAATATTATACCCTAGGAATATGAACCCTTAGATTAATAAACCTAAGGGATTGATATTATAAACCCAAGGGATTAATTCTAAGACCCTTGCATTTATAATATCAATCCCATGGGTTTATTAATTTTTGGAGACAACATTGAATAAATTGTATTGCAATGTAACATTGCGACAATGAATTAATATTATATAAATTGTCATGTTGCAACAATGCTTGTCATAATGCGACATTGGATTGATTTTTGTACAACCACATGCCGTTAAAAATGTCATACTTAAATCCTTTTTGAATTATTTCATTAGAAATATCATAGACATCATGAATGCTAACATTTAGGCAATGCAAGGAATTAAATCGCTTATAAATTATTATTTTAAATTTAGATGGTTTATAAATTATTATTTTATAGTGATTTTATTTTTTTTTTCAAAAAAATGCAAAATCTTAAAAAACAAATGAATATAGAAAACGAAATTTCAAAAAAAAAATTCATATATATATATAATAAATAATAATTAACGTGAAACGTAGATGAATTTTAATCTATCAAGGCAATGGAAGAAACTAAATTGGTTTATTAAATAGTTATTTTAAATTCAAATGGTTATAAATATTATTTTTAGTTTTTTCTTAAACAAATCAAATATAATGCAAAATCTTAAAACAAATGAAATAATAAGAATAAGTTTTCAAAAAATAAATTCATTAAATAAAAAAAATAAAACGAAATAAGCATTCAATTCTTAAATTCATTTACATAATCTCATTTGAAATAATACATTTTAAAAAATATAAATGTGTGAAAACATTATTAAATAGAACTCTTTAAAACTGTATTTAAATTTTTAATGTATAATATATTTCAGAAATTGATAATTAAAAAAAACTAATTTTATATTTTTACTTCATCTATTTTACTTATAATTATTTTAGAATATAGGGCATTCCAAATTTTAAAAATAAAAATACATTTCAAAACATCAACCATAATTTCTAAATTTCATAATTTATTAATCATGGAGGAACTTATTATGGAACTTATTAATATGAACAATGTATTTCATAAGTAAAATATTTCAATGTCGACCAATATGTACAATGAAAATAAATAAATTTTCATGGTTAAAACAATTTTATGCATTTCAAGTAATGTTATTATTTTATATTTGGGCTATATTTTTTTGTCAATTTAATATTTGACATGCGAACATTTTTTTTCAAATTTTGCATGTAAAAAAAATTACACAAGAAGAAATTATATCACTATAAAAACTTCTTAGGTTTTTGATTAAAATAGATCAATACTAATATCTAAAGAAAAAACTAATAAGATTGGCTTGCAATTTGAAAATTTGTTATTGAATGATTGCTAATTAATTTTAGAACACAAACTCATTCATGCTACATTACCTAATTCACACTAATCCTACACTGAAAACCTAGCACACATAATTGATCTCGCAGATATTCATGACATAAGATGCTCAAACCATGTACTCCTCATTTATGTGGTGATACATATTCCTCTTGAGAGTCAAGGGCCTGTAAGTCAACCTTCTGATACAATATCAAATTCTCAAAATTGTCATAGAGGTTATCCACGTTAAAATTTTCACTATCAGACAACTATGGCAACGTACAAATATATGTATGTATTGATACTGGTAAAGCAGAAAGGGAAGTAAGCCATTGTTACGATTATACGAAAATACTTTATTATATATGATATGGAAAACATTGTTATTAATCGAAGAAGACTTAGCATTCACAACTTGAATCCCACATTATTCGAGCATGAGGAGAAGATTGAAACACACAATTTGATCTTTGAACACAATGAGGGAGATCTTAACACCGAAATGGATGGAATTTATTTGCATCATAGTGAAGATGTAGGAAAATAACTTGTTATATATTTTCTTATATATAAATGAATGTCATAATAATAATGAGGAAAGTGTCATGGAGGAACTTATTAGAATTGGAATAATCTCAAATCCCTAGGAAATTAGTGGGTGGGGAGCCATGTGTCACGAATATAATTTTTTAAATTTATCAAAAGTAATGGACCATTTTTCCAAAAAAAAATTCTTATATATAATGAATGTTATAAATAATAATAAAGAACTTATCATGGATAAACTTATTAGAATTGTAATAATGTCAAATCCATAACAAACTGGTTCGAGGGAGGCATGTGGCACAAATACAATGTTTTAAATTTATTAAAAGCCAATGCAACCTAACTGTTTGGTCAATTTAGTGTTGTCTAAATTGCTATCATAAATTGTCAACCTAGGGCTTGTAAGCTCATGAAGTGAAGTGTACAATATATACTTAAGCAGCCTTTCCTAGTTCTTTTTGTCGTTTTTAGTTTATGTCTGACTTATCTTCCTAATGTGATGTGATGAAGTTATAAACAAGTGAGTGAATGTGTGTGTATGTGGTGATTTCTAAAATGCTTCTTGGATTTAAAAGAGAAAACTTGAACAATAACTTGAAATGGAATTAAATCTTTGAATGAAAGTAAAGCATCAAACAAAAGACCAATGGCACTAGTCCAATACCTTTATTGCTGATAAGAATAAAAAAATGATATCTATATTAACTCAACTGAAAGTAAGAACACTACTCTAACCTTTCTATTGAATCTAAAGCAATGCAAAAATTAATTGACAAATCACACTACTTAATTCTCTCTTAACATTCTGCCTTTAGCTGAATTGATCATGTAAAAAGAGTTAGGAGTGAATTAGCAATATGAGTCTAAAACTAAATAAACCAAGCTGCAATTAAATGATGTTTTGGTCCCATAAAAGTTAGTGAATTATGATAAACAGAACCATCAAGAGATTAGCAACTTGACAAAGCTTGATAAAGTAAACTAAGTAAGGAAATAACTAAGCAAGGAAGCAAATAAAAATCAGAACGAAAGTCAGCAGTTTAGATAAGACAACTTCAGATGCCACTAGCGTTAAAAAGAAGTAAAAGCACACTGTCCCGGGCTCCTAATCAAAGCTATAAAAACACACTGATTAGTCATGAAAAGTACAGAAATGTAAAGCAGCATAACTCAAAACTGTACATTAATATACATGATAAATTGAAGAAAAAGAAATGCAAGAAAGTAAATTCAAAGGCTACTGTACAATGGTTGTAGCAGACAGGGGCCCTCCATCCACTTCAACCAATTAAAAGATCAGCTACGCAGATAGAAACAGAATTGTCTTCTTTGAATTAAATAAACTCATAGTAAAACAAAATGGAGAGCGTAAATGCTTGATAAAAGAGTCTTTAAACAAAGTTTTATAGCAGCAAAAGATTAACTTCAAAATCTAACTAATTAGCGTATAAAGACGCTTTATTTATAGCAAGAACATCAACTGTTCTGTGCGTAAACTAGGCTAACTAACAGCTAGGAAAAAGACACGTTCAGCAGCACCGTGCACGGATCTAGGGAATGGTCATCATGGTTTAATAAATCCGATGTTGGATTCTTGTCCCCTGCAGTCTTCGTGGCTGAAGAAGAAGCCAGCTGTGACTTACGTACTCCAACTGAACACGCAGAGCCGTGCCACCGTTTGCAACCTTGCCGTTTGACCAGAGCTACCTCCACGTTGACCGGGGGTGTAGACGGCCATTTTGGCTGAGCTGACAGCACACGCACCATGTACATGGTCATACGAACTTTCCCATGTGGCTCTTTTCTCTGAAGGACACCTGGATCATAGCAAATAATAAAATGACTGCGGAATCTGGGATCGGTTGTGGAATCAGAGACAGGTTGCAGAAATCCTGTATTAGCTGCGGAATTGCAGCACTTGAACCAAAAATCTAAACCAACAGTCAATCATTAGCACAATTAGCAAATCATGTTAAAAAGTCCTATAATGTA
>APFE030363254.1:105870-119781 GCA_000404065.3 Pinus taeda | reverse complement strand
GTTGAAGATATTTGTCAAGACGATAATACCATGCCAGTGGAGATTGTTTTATCCCATATAAAACGTTTTTAAGTTTGTATACAAGGTTTTCATCATTCCCCATAATGAATCCTTCTACTTGTTCAATATATACTTCTTCTTCTAGATATCCATTAAGGAAGGCAAATTTTACATCCATTTGATAAAATTTGAAATTTTAAAAACTTGAAAATGCAAGAAACATTCTTATGGCTTCAAGTCTGGTTACTGGCGCAAATGTTCTTCAAAGTCTATACCTTCTTATTTAACGAAACCTTTACAAACAAGTCTAGCTTTGTTCCTAATGACTTCTCCATATTCATTCAACTTATTTTTGAATATCCATTTTGTCACTATAACATTTTTATCATGAGGCCTTGGAACCAATTCCCAAGTATCATTATTTTCAATTTGATCAAGTTCTTCATTCATTGCCTTAACCTCACATTCATCTTTACTAGCTTGATTCACATTTTGTGGTTCAATGGTGGATAATAAAGCTACATAACTAGAAGATCCTACAAGAGTTCTCCTTGTTTGTACCTGAGATTCCTTTTCTCCTAGAATTTGTGTTTATGGATGATTCTTTTGAATATACTTGGATGTAGCCTTTTCTTTGTCTAATGTATGTTCTTTTGTTGCTTCATTAGTTTCTTCTTCTATATCATTGCGACTTGATGTGGGAAAGAATTCATCATCATCATCCTCTTTTGCTGATGTTACTTGTTTTGGCCCTATGTGTTTCATCAATCACCACATCAATGCATTCAAGAATTTTCCAAAGTCTCTTATTATAACATTTGTATCCTTTACTTCTATATGGGTACCCAAGAAGTATTCCTTCATCCGATCTAGCTTCAAACTTACCAAGTTTTTCATCATTATTTTTGATGAAACATTTTCTTCCAAAAACTCTAAAATGATTTATAGTTGGAGGCTTACCATACCAAATTTCATATGGAGTTTTATCACTATTCACATGAACATGAGCCTTGTTGAGAATATTTACTGCAGTATGTGCAGCTTCACCCTAGAAGGTGTCTGGAGTTCCAAGCTCATCAAGCATGGCATGAGCCATTTTTTGAAATAGTGCTATCATTCTTTCTACCACAACATTTGTTTGAGGATTTTTAGCTATAATTCTAATTCATTTCTATAATTCTCATTTGAATATATTAAATTTAAAAAACATAAAAGTTGTAAACATTATTGATAGAATTTTAATTTGTAAAATTTATAATTTTTTTTTGTTTTGTATGAATGGATATATTTCAGAAATTATAACTAAAAAAAAAAACTTTAATTTTATATTTTTACTTCATCTATTTTACTTATAATTATTTTACAATATATTGCATTCCAAATTTTAAAAATAAAAATATATTTCAAAACATCAACCATAATTTCTAAATTACATAATTTATTAATCATGGAGAAACTTGTTATGGAACTTATTAATATGAACAATGTATTTCATAAGTAAAATATTTCAATGCCATATTAAGTAAAATATTTCAATGTCAACTAATAAATGCAATGAAAAGAAATAAATTTTCATGGTTAAAATATTTTTAAGCATTTCAAGTAATGTTATTATTTGGGCTATATTTTTCTGTCAATTTTATCTTTGAGATGCAAACATTTTTTTCAAATTTTGCATGTAAAAAAAAAATTACACAAGAAGAAATTATATCACTCTAACAACTTCTTAGGTTTTTTATTAAAATAGATCAATACTGATCTTTAAAGAAAATCCTAATAAGATTGGCTTGCAATTTGAAAATTTGTTCTTGAATGATTGCTAATTAATTTTAGAACACAAATTCATTGATGCTACATCACCTAATTCTACACTAATCCTACATTGAAAATCTAGGACACATAATTGATCTCATGGATATTCGTGACATAAGTTGGTCAAACCATGTACTCCTCATTTGTGAGGTGATACAAATTCCTCTCGAGAGTCAAATGCCCGTAAGTCAACCTCGTGTTACAATATCAAATTCCCAAAATTCTCATAGAGGTTTTCCACGTTAAATTTTTCACTATTAGACACCTGTAGCAATGTACAAATATATGTATGTTTAGATACTGGTAAAATAGAAAGGGAAGTAAGCCATCGCCATGATTATAAAAAAAATAAATTATTATATACTATATGGAAAACTTTTTTATTAATTGAAGAAGACTTAGCATTCACAACTTGAAGCCCACATTATTCGAGCGTGAGCAGAAGATTGGAATACACAATTTGATCTTCGAACACATTGAGGGAGATCTTAACACCGAAATGGATGAAATTTATTTGCATTGTAGTTAAGACATAGGAAAATACTTTCTTTTATATTTTCTTATATGTAAATGAATGTTATAAATAATAATGAGGAACGTGTCATGGAGGAAGGTATTGGAATTGGAATAGTCTCAAATCCCTAGGAAATTGGTGTGTGGGGAGCCACATGGCACGAATATAATTTTTTAAATTTGTTAAAAGTAATGGACTATATTTGTAAATAAAATTTTCATATATATAAATGAATGTTATAAATAATAATAAAGAAATTATCATGTATGGGCTTATTAGAGTTGTAATAATCTCTAATTCATAACAAATTGGTTGGCAGGGAGGCACGTGGTACAAATCTAATTTTTTAATTTATTAAAAGCCAATGCAACCTAACAAACTCTGTAACGCACTAATCCATTGATAAACATCAAGGCTAGGCATATTTTGAGCTTATTCTCTTGAGAATCAATCTAGGCCTTCAATTAAAAAAAATAAATAAATGGTGGGTGGGGCGCCATGTGCCATGGTTATAATTTTTTAAATTTATTAAAATTAATGTACCATTTCACTAAATCAAATTTTTTTATTTATAAATGATTGTTATAAATAATAATGAAGAACTTATCATGGATGAACTTATTATAATTGTAATAATCTCAAATCCCTAATAAATTGGTTGAAAAGAAGGCATATGACACAAATCTATTTTTTTTAAATTTATTAAAAGCCATGCAACCTAACAAACTCTGTAACACACTACATCCATTGATAAACATCAAGACTAGGTATATGTTGAGCATATTCTCTTGAGAATCAATCTAGGCCCTCAATTAAAAGAAAAAAAGTGAACAAGCCTCTTTCCATCTAAAGTTCATATATACACCCTATCGGTGAAATATATATTGAATTCAGTACACACTCTAAGAATATAAGATTTCAATAAAATTGATTGAAAATCAAATATAATATAAAAAATAAGAATTTTTTTTGAATATGAAAGTTGGACATAGTTCATAAATCTCTTTCTATCGATTCCATTCTAGTTGATTCCATTCTAGTTTATAGATAACATAAACATCATAACATTAGTGATAAATATCAGAGTACACCCTCATCTCTTTGCCATTTGATCCTTTTGTTTAACTAGCATATTGCATAATTTTAATACATTCCCAAAAGCCCTTTTTTAAATATTAAATATAGAGTATGTGGTACAAAGAAACCATGTAGATTTTCTTTTGTGGGGAAGCATCTAAGTGGCATTCCCAATTGTAAGTGACTTAAATAAAAAAAATATAATTATTTATGTAGGTTAACTAAACGTGATATGTGATTTAATTATGTTTAAATGGATTGGATTATTTAATTAAGAAAATGATTATTATTTATATATATTAAATATATATTATATGTAAAATGTAAATATAAAAGGCTAAACCATTATGTTTAAAAATATTAAAATTAATTTTGAAAAATAAAGAGAATAAAAATAATTTTGAAAAGTAAAGAGCTTTTAGTCTCATAGCTTAGTCTAATCCATATAGATGGACAAATGATTGACTACCATTATCAATAGAAAATAACACAAAATTGAATGAAACTAAATTTTTCACCCAATCAATTTTGAAGTTTTGAACCAATCAAGCTTGTTTAGACTCTCACTTACATGTTCTTGTTAAATTAACTTAGTCTTTTGATATTTCACTGATTTCCTAGAAATATCAAGCACTTATCAAATTTTGAAGGGAAATATTCATTTTAGCTTCACTTTAATTCATTTTACTTTATATGTTTTGGAGTATCTTTTAAACATCTTTTCTTTTTTAAATATTATTTTTATATTTTTCTTTTTATTTATCAAATATTAAAAACAATAGTTTGGAATCATAATTTTAAGTTGTGAAATTTGAATAATTGGATTCCAAAATATATCTTGTGAAATTAATAAATATATCTTGGAATCTACTCAGTTGTGAAATTAACAAATATATCTTGGAATCATAATTTTAAATTGTAAAATTTGAAAAATTCAAATATTTCATTAACTTTTAGATACATTACATCAATCTATATATTTAAATAAACATTAAATAAAAAGTGTGTAACTCCTAAAAAAATTCAAAATTAAAATATTAGTAACACCAAAAAAATTACCATAAATAATTAATATAATTTGATGTTAATTATATTTAATTAATATAATTAATATTAAATATTTGTTAATATATAATTAGTTGAATATGGTTGACTTAGATTTCAATCAATTAATGATTGACATTGAATGGTCATTTAATTATTAATATTACATTTATTCATGCTCAACCATAGGAAATTTAGGTATTTATTATGGGCATGTTAAATATGTTGTGGGTTTGTTATTTGAAATTTTTAGTTATGGAGAGGTGTTGGTTGAAGTATGAGTCTTGTATGACTGGAGGCAAGGATATTTCATTATCTTCCATTCTCTATCTCTTTCTAGAATTATGCCATTTCATTCTTCCCTCTCAACGATGAATTCTCTGGACCTTAATTTTTCTGGAATGTGGTTGGTTATTCTTTAAAGTTCTGCTGAGTTTATTTCTATTTGTCTTAGAATTACAATTTTATTTGTTTTCTATGATTCATCAATCTAGTACAACTTCCTCACTAATTCACTCGTTCAAGCCATTAGGGGTAATTTCTCAATTCATTAGTTTTCCTGAGTCCTTGAGAAATTTTTCTCAGCTTCAATGGGTGATTGTTGTTATTGGGGTTTCCTTGTCTCAAAATATTTTCATGTTTGGAAATTTGGTCCTTACAATGTTGCATCCATTACAAATAGCTCAAAGTGTTTTGTCTTGTGTGTTCATTAGTCAAATTAGGGGTTTAGGGCTTGTTTTTAGTGCCTTTGTGTAAATTATAGTTTCAAGAAATTCCCACTAGTTATCTCTAAGTCATGGCATGTTGTTGTGATGTGGTGAGCTTGAGAATATACTGGAATTCGATCTTGTGGTGTGGCATGGTGGTGATGATCTAGTTGTCTTCTGATCTAAGGTTAAAGTCTCTGTGTCTCGTCCTTATTATATTTTTATTGGTAGAAGTTCTTCTTGTATTTTCCCTCACTATATATTTGTAGCCTTTCTCATGCCTCTAAGGAAGAGAATGAGTTCTAGAAAAGGTGTTGGAGGTAACATTGGGAACAAAAGGGTGTTGGGAAAAATACTAAGAGGGGCGTGGGAGCGGTGAATCAGTATTTTGAAAACAAATAATGTTTTTTGCTTTTCTGAAATGTAACATGACTTTACTTAAACCAACTAGCGTATATACATGACTGGTATAAAAGAAAGCAACGTATGATAAGTAAGTTTGTAAAAAAGATAATTCTTTATATGTTAAACTTTAAACCAGAATGTAAGAGTTTTTATCAAGCATTTGATAAGAAGTAAATAGGCACAACAAGAACAAAATAAAGTATCATATGTATGAAAACATTTGAAAGGAATCTTACCTTTGAACCTTCTGGTGGCCAGTTGATGTTTCTTTACAAAGTTCACCTCATATTCTTTTGATATGTATCCTGATTCCTTGCATTTCTCCATTTTGTTTCCCTTTGTAGATGCTTTAAATGTGACTTCTATGACTTCTAAGGGTCGTCCTTTCCTCATTTCAAAAGTAGTCAAGGTCCCATGAATTTTAACAACAATAAGAGCCTAAAGATCCTTCTTTTCTTTAGTGGCAGACACTTTTGACTTGAACTTTGGAGTTAGAGATCTTAATATTTTCTCTACTAAAGCAGTCTCCCTTATTTATTCACTATGATTTTCCATGCGATTTACAATCTCATCCATATGAAGAAATAAACTGGCAATACTTTCATCATTATGCATTCTAAGAGTTTTATATTGAATTCTGAGAGTTTGAAGTTTAATACTTTTTAACTTGGTATCACCTTCATAGATTTGAATGATTCTACCCCATATTTATTTTACTGTGTTTAGCTGCATGAATTTGAAAAATTATGATTCTGTAAGACTTTCCAATAAAATATTGACAACTTTGGCATTTGTTTCATATGTCTTATTTTTTGCTACATCTGTGGGAATTGCAACTGGATATTGGTAACCTCCTTCCACAATTGCCAAAACATCCACTCCAAGAGACTGAAGGTAAGCTCTGGTTCTTGTTTTCCAATATATAAGATTATTTCCCTTAAAAAGTGGTGGTATGATAGATGCCAATACTTCTTGATTTCTTATCTTGTCGGATCTTCCTTCAAGTAGGGGGTGAATCAATATTTTAAAATCTAACAATAATTTTTCCTTTTTTGAAATGTGTACGCGACTTTAATTAACCCAACTAGTGTATATACATGACTGTTATAACATAAAATAGCATATGCCAAGTAAGCTTCGTAAAATAGCTAATTCTTTATCTGTTAAACTTTAAATCATAATGTAAGAGATTTATCAAGAATTTGGTAAGAAGTAAACAGATGCAACAAGAACAAAATAAAGTATCACACATATGAACACTAGGATTTAAGCTGGAAACCCAATGTGGGAGAAAACCACCGCTATTGTTGTCTCAATCTTCAAAACATATTAATATCAAAAACTGCTTACATTATTGTATCGGTTTAGACTCATACTAGTACATAGGCACCCACTTGCTGAAGGCTACAACCTTCACTTGTTTTCTATCTCCTACTAGAAGGGAGCTCCAACCCCCTGATCTGATCACCAACTACTAATGGTAGGAAGCTTCGACTTCCTCACTGAAGACTCCAACCCTCAACAACATCCATGGACCATGTTTCATCAAATTTTCAGACTAGATCCAATATCAATACTTATGCTCAATCATCATTGTAAAAAAATGACCAATCTCTGACACAACCAATTAGTGAAACCAAAACAACATTATCAACACTTAGCCAATCAATTGGAACAGTCAAATCACTGTAACCAATGTGTAGAATAGAACTAAGAATGTTGCATCAACACACATAATCAACTACAACCCTGATCATTTACTTGCCAAAATGTATACTCTACTTAGCTCAAGGCAACCTGCATGCATAAATGCTTTCTAGTAGAGAAACCCACGTATATATCTTAAAATACTGAAAACTGACAACTTGACTACTACATTTCTGAAAAGAACCCTGAACCATACTCAGATCTACTACAACATTTTGAGCCAATCACAAATTTATTTCCAATCTTCAATAACAATCAACAAGTAATATTAACACTATTCATAACCACATTCAGCTTCATCATTCAATCAAATCTACTTCAAACATTATCATTTAACATAGATCAATCATGACGACATCATTCTAAGATAATAGAAAAACAACAAAATTGATTAGGTTGTTCAGTTAATTATGAACATAAAAATCCTTACATTATATATGTGACTTTGCAGAAGTGAACCTGCGTGCATATGCACTTTTCCCGAATTCTACTCAGTAGTGAAATTGTCATGGATGAACTTATTATAATTGTAATCACAAATCTATTTCCGATCTTCAATCAAAATCAACAAGTAATATTAATACTACTCATAACCACATTCAACTTCATCATTCAATCAAATCTAGTTCAAACATTATCATTTAACCTAGATCGATCATAAGGACATCATTGTAAGATAGCAGAAAAACAACGAAATTGATTAGGTTGATCAGTTAATTATGAACATAAAAATCCTTACATTATATATGTGACTTTGTAGAAGTGAAACTGTGTGCATATTCACTTTTCCCGAAACCAACCCGTGTATAGATCTGCAAATTTTAACCTAAAATTGTGCAGTTCTTTAGAACTTCAGAAAGACCCAGATCATAATAATCAAAGATAAAAACATGCATCAGTACTTAGATCCAGTCAATTCTTGAACATATCATACAACGAATAGTCATTTCAAGTCTCATGATCCTGAACCATCATTGTATCCATCGGTGCATAATTATTTCAGGTCACCGTGACAATTATGGCCCTGACAATGCAAATTTACTTCAAATTGAAGTATTCATCAAAAAATCTTTCTCTTGCACACTAATCCCTTTGATCTTCACTTCTTTAAATAATTTTGCCATCATCGAATACCACAGGTCAAAACAACATTAGTGCTAGTGGTGATCTTTGATAGGATCAATATTCGTTGTCACATTAATCACTATGGGCTAATACCATGGTAAGGACACATGGTATTTAAAATAGCATGGTACATATACCATTCACTACTTTTCTTCACTAAACTCAAGTGCATATGTGGCTTGGCTTAACAAAACTCGCCTATAGTTCTTGAACTTCCAAATTTATCATTCTTCTCAATTGATTCCTTTGAATTGTCATGCATTTTGTCATTAATTCTAGTATTCAATTGTATTCAACATATCACTTATGAACTGACCTGTGAATTTTGTTATAAGTGAGTTTCCATCAAGGACAACACATATATCATAATGCAACAATCTCCCCCGTTGGATTTGATGGCAACCATTTGGTGTTTGTTAACCAAAACCTGTAAATAAGATCAAGTGAAACATCAAGCTACTCTCCAAACATACTCGCCAAACATCAAGCTACTCCCCCCCTTTGACATCAAAGGAAAGGGTTGAGCAATGTTGAATGAAGACTTCCATATCTAAACTACTGAATATCTTGAACTATTGAACTGCCCCCCCTGAGCATATGTTGAATTCTATGATCAAGCTCCCCCTTAGCACATGCCACAATCTTTGCTAGATGCAAAATTAAGTACATGACTCTATGACTTAACTGAGTATGAACTTCCTATTAACAAGGGCCCATACTTACATCAATCACCCAACTAAGTGGGGATACATATTTGGCTCAACCACCCATACAAGTAGGATTACATGTTGGAAATGATCTCAAACGTTTATACATGATTGAATATGACAATTATTACAACATAGGTCTTTACATGCCCTTTTAATCAAATGATGTATATGATATTTAAAAAAAAATGCCTTAATGCCAACATAATTCAGTGACCAAAATACCAACAATGCATTATATTATGCAAGACTACTGCTCCCCCTAAACCTGTACGACTTGATCATATTCAACAAGTCATTCATCAAAGCATATTCATCCTTTAGAGAAATATTAGTGAGAACAACATAACTCAATACCATATCAACAGACTATACCCATCATCATCAGACCAAGAGAAATCAAATCATAGTTGTCAGAAGTATGTTAGAGGCTGATCTTAACACTATCCCACTATTTCTCTATCAAAGAAAAACATACGTGACTTTCTGTAAAGAAACATGCGTATATATGTGACTATACTTCATGAAACTCGCGTATAGCTAGCAACCTTCTAAATTTTCACCTATAGATAGAGTAAACTAATTTAACAACAAAGTGAGACAGATACAACTCCCAGTTTTTGTCTCAGATTTTTAAATGCTGCTCTAGGAAGGGGTTTAGTAAATATATCATCAACTTGTTCTTTGGAGGGAACATACTCCAATTTAACCTTTTGCTCAAGAACTTGTTCTCATAGAAAGTGATACTTAATAGGAACATACTTGGTCGAGTGAATAACATGATTTTTTGAAATAATAATAGCATTTCTCTTATCACATAAGATGGAGATGAGTGGAGAACATTTTATTTGTATATCCTGTAATATTTTCATTATCCAGAGAAGTTGTGTGCAAAAATATGCAACAACTGCATATTTTGCTTTTGTCATAGATAAGGAAATGGAACTTTGTTTCTTGCTGAACCAAGATACCAATCGAGGCCCCATGTAAAATGCACCTCCACTAGTGCTTTTCTGGTCATCAACATTTCCAGCCTAATCTGCATCTATGTATGCATGAAGGGTAAGATCTACATCTTTAGGATACCATAGACCAAAATATTGGGTCCCTTCGAGATATTTGAATATTCTCTTTATTGCCTGAAGATGTGATTCCTTTGGATTGGCTTGGAAACGTCCAACAATATACTATGCATGCATGATGATTGGTCCGATACATGCTATATAAAGTAGACTGCCAATTATAGATCTATACTCTGGTTGGTTTACTGCAGGAGAATCATCATTAGAACTAAGGCTACATCTTGTCATCATGGGAGTACATCAGGTTTACATTATTCCATCCCATACGTCTTTAGAATTTTCTTGAGATATTTGTTTATGAGAGAAATATGCCATCTTTTGCTTGTTGTACTTGTAGACCAAGAAAATAGGTTAGTTCCCCAAGTAATGACATTTCAAATTCTTATTGCATAACAAAAGAAATTTTTTGACTCATATATTCTTCATTATTCCCAAAAATGATATCATCAACATAAACCACACTAATTAATAGTTTGTCACCTTCAATTTTTGTGTACAAGTTGATGTCTATGGATCCTTTCGTGAAACCTTATTGTTGAAGATATTTGTCAAGATGATAATACCATGCCCATGGAGATTGTTTTAGCCCATATAAAGCCTTTTTATGTTTTTTATACAAGGTTTTCATCATTCCCCAAAATGAATCCTTCTGGTTGTTCAATATATACTTCTTCTTCTAGGTATCCATTAAGGAAGGTAGTTTTTACATCCATTTGATAAAATTTAAAATTTTGAAAACTTAAAAATGCAAGAAAAATTCTTATGGCTTCAAGTCTGGCTACTAGTGCAAATGTTCTTCAAAGTCTATACCTTCTTTTTGAATATCCATTTTGTACCTATAACACTTTTATCATGAGGCCTTGGAACCAATTCCTAAGTATCACTATTTTCAATTTGATCAAGTTCTTCATTCATGGCCTTAACCCAACATTCATATTTACTAGCTTGATTCACATTTTATGGTTCAATGGTGGATAGTAAAGCTACATAACTAGAAGATCCTACAAGAGTTCTCCTTCTTTGTACCCCAGATTCCTTTTCTCCTAGAATTTGAGTTTATGGATGACTCTTTTGAACATACTTGGATGTAAAATTTTCTTTGTCTAATGTATCTTCTTCTGTTGCTTCATTAGTTTCTTCTTCTATATAATTGTGACTTGATGTGGGAAGGAACTCATCATCATCATCCTCTTTTGTTGATGTTACCTATTTTGGCCCTGTGTGTGTTTCATCAATCAAAACATCAATGCATTCAAGAATTTTCCAAAGTATCTTATTATAACATTTGTATCCTTTACTTCTAGATGAGTACCCTAGAAGTATTCCTTCATCTATTGTAGCTTCAAACTTACCAAGTTTTTCATCATTATTTTTTATGAAACATTTTCTTCCAAAAAATCTAAAATTATTTATAGTGGGAGGCTTACCATACCAAAATTCATATGGAGTTTTATCACTATTCACACGAATATTAGCCTTGTTGAGAATATTTACTGCAATATGTGAAGCTTCACCCTAGAAGGTGTCAAGAGTTCCAGACTCATCAAGCATAGCATGAGCCATTTTTTGAATAGTTCTATTCATTCTTTCTGCCACGACATTTTGTTGAGGATTTTTAGCTATAATTCCTTAACTCATTTACTATTATCTCATTTGAATATCTTAAATTTTTAAAAATATAACGTGTGAAACATTATTGATGGGATTTTAAATCTGTAAATTTATAATTTTTTAGTGTATGATATATTTCAGAAATTGATAATTTAAAAAAAAAAGAAAACTGATTTTATATTTTTACTTCATCTATTTTACTTATAATCAATTTACAATATAGTGCATTCCAAATTTTAAAAATAAAAATACATTTCAAAACATCAACCATAATTTCTAAATTTCATAATTTATTAATCATGGAGGAACGTATTATGGAACTTATTAATATGAACAAAGTATTTCATAAGTAAAATATTTCAATGCCATATTAACTAAAATATTTAAATGTCAACTAATATGTACAATGAAAATAAATAAATTTTCATGGTTAAGACATTTTTTAGTTTTTCAAGTAATGTTATTAATTATATTTGGGCTATATATTTCTGTCAATTTTATCTTTGAGATGCAAACATTTAATTTCAAATTTTGCATTTAAAAAAGAAATTACACAAGAAGAAATTATATCACTCTAAAAAATTCTTAGATTTTTTATTAAAATAGATCAATACTAATCTTTAAAGAAAATACTAATAGTATTAGCTTGCAATTTGAAAATTTGTTCTTGAATGATTGTTAATTAATTTTAGAACACAAATTCATTCATGCTACATTACCTAATTCTACACTAATCCTACACTGAAAACCTAGGACACATAATTGATCTCATGGATATTCGTGACATAAGATGGTCAAACCATGTACTCCTCATTTGTGTGGCGATACATATTCCTCTCGAGAGTCAAGGGCCCGTAAGTCAACCTCATGATACAATATCAAATTCCCAAAATTCTCATAGAGTTTTTCCACATTAAATTTTTCACTATGTGACACTTATGGCAATGTACAAATATATGTATGTTTAGATACTGGTAAAGCAAAAAGGGAAGTAAGCCATTGCCACGATTATATAAATAATTTAATCTATATTATATGGCAAACCTTGTTATTAATTGAAGAAGACTTAGCATTCACAACTTGAATCCCACATTATTTGAGCGTGAGCAGAAGATTGGAATACTCAATTTGATCTTAGAACACATTGAGGGAGATCTTAACACCGAAATGGATGGAATTAATTTGCATTGTAGTGAAGATGTAGGAAAATACCTTGTTATATATTTTCTTATATATAAATGAATGCCATAAATAATAATGAGGAACTGTCATGGAGGACTATTAGACTGGTATATACTCTTATCCCTAGGAAATTGTGTGGTGGTGAGCCCATGGCTGCATTTTATTATTTTTTAATTAGTGAATAATGGATCATTTTTTCTAATAAATTCTTATATATAAATGAATGTTATAAATAATAATAAATAACTTATCATGTATGAACTTATTAGAATTGTAATAATCTCAAATCCATAACAAATTCGTTGGCATGGAGGCATGTGGCACAAATCTAATTTTTTAAATTTATTAAAATCCAATGCAACCTAACAAACTCTGTAACACACTACATCCATTGATAAACATCAAGACTAGGCATATTTTGAGAATATTCTATTGAGAATCAATTTAGGCCTTCAATTAAAAAAAAAATTGGTGGATGGGGAGCCACGTACCACGAATATAATTTTTTAAATTTATTAAAAGTAATGTACCATTTCACTAAATCAAATTTTCTTATATATAAATGAATGTTATAAATAATAATGAAGAACTTATCATGGATGAGCTTATTAGAATTTTAATAATCTCAAATCTCTAACAAATTGGTTGACAAGGAAGCACGTGGCACAATTCTAATTTTTTAAATTTATTAAAAGCCAATGCAACCTTAACAAACTCCTGACACACTAATCCATTGATAAACATCAATATTAGGTATATATTGAGCATATTCTCATGAGAATCAATCTAGGCCCTTAGTTAAAAGAAAAAAAGGTGAATAAACCTCTTTCCATCTAAAGTTCATATATATACCCTATCGGAAAAATATATATTAAATTCAATACACATTGTAAGAATAGGGGATTTCAATAAAATTAATTGAAAATTAAATATAATAT
>APFE030363254.1:78754-104345 GCA_000404065.3 Pinus taeda | reverse complement strand
TAATATTATAAGTAATGTTATTCCCTCATGGGGTGTTTTCTCGAATGCCATGGCTGTTTAGAAGTGTGCACCACCCACACACCTATCTCCTCCTCATCACGACATGGCAATGGGTAGTTATTATGGGCATGTTAAATATGTTGTGGGTTTGTTGTTTTAAATTTTCAGTTATGGAGAGGTGATGGTTGAAGTATGAGCCTTGTGTGACTAGAGGCAAGCATATTTCATTATCCTCCATTATCAATCTCTTCCTAAAAATATGCCATTTCATTCTTCCCTCCCAACAATGACTTTTCTGGACCTTATTTTTTATGGAATGTGGTTGGTTATTCTTTAAAGTTTTGGTGAGTTTATTTCTATTTGTCTTAGGGTTACAATTTTATTTGTTGTCTCTTATTCATGAATCTAGCACAATTGCCTCACTAATTCACTCGTCTAGGCCATTAGGGTAATTTCTCAATTCATTAGTTTTCCTGATTCCTTAAGGAATGTTTCCCAACTTCAATGGGTGATTGTTGTTATTCGGGTTTCTTTGTCTCAAAATATTTTCGTGTTTGGAGCTTTGGTCCTTACAATGTTGCATCCATTACAAATAGCTCGAAGTGTTCTGTCTTGTGTGTTCACTAGTCAAATTAGGGGTTTAGGGCTTTTTTTTAGTGCCTTGGTGTAAATTTTAGTTTTAAGAAATTCCCACTAGTTATCTCTAAATTATCACATGTTGTTGTGATGTGGTGAGCTCGAAAATATACTGGAATTTGGTCTTGTGGTGTGGCATGTTGGTGACGCTCTAGATGTCTTCCAATATGGGGTCAAAGTCTCTATGCCTCGTCGTTATTCTATTTTTATTGGTAGAAGTTCTTCTTTTATTTTCCCTCACTGTATATTTGTAGCCTTTCTCATGCCTCCAAGGAAGAGAATGAGTTCTAGAAAAGGTGTTGGAGGTAACATTGGGAACAAAAGGATATTGGAAAAAATACTAAGAGGGGTGCAGGGGGGGGTGTGAATCTGTGTTTTAAAAACTAATAACAGTTTTTCATTTTTTGAAATGTAACATGACTTTAATTAACCCAACTAATGTATATACACGATTGTTATAATAGAAATCAACGTATTCTAAGTAAGCTTTGTAAAAAAACTAATTATTTATCTGTTAAACTTTAAACCAGAATGTAGGAGTTTTATCAAGCATTTGATAAGAAATAAATAGGTGCAACAAGAACAAAATAAAGTATCACACGTATCAAAAAATTTGAGGAGAAGCTTTCCTCTGAACCTTCCGGTGGCCAGTTGATGTTTCTTTACAAAGTTCACCTCATCTTATTTTGATATGTATCCTGATTCCTTGCATTCCTCCTTTTCTTTTCCCTTTACAGATGCTTTAAATGCGATATCTCTAACTTCTAAGGGACCTCCTTTCCTCATTTCAAAAGCAGTTAAGATCCCATGAAGTTTAACAACATTAAGAGTCTAAAGATCCTACGTTTCTTCACTAGCAGACACTTTTGACTCGAATTTAGGAGTTAGAGATCTTAAGATTTTATCTGCTAAAGTGGTGTCCTTTATTTATTCACCAGGATTTTCCATGCAATTTACAATGTCATCTATAAGAAGAAAGAAACTAGCAATACTTTCATCATTTTGCATTCTGAGAGTTTCATATTGAATTCTGAGAGTTTGAAGTTTAACACTTTTTACCTTGGTATCATCTTCATAGCTTTAAATGATTCTGCCCCATATTTATTTTACAGTGTTTAGTTGCATGACTTTGAAAAATTATGATTATGTCGAACTTCCCAATAAAGAATTGATGAATTTGGCATTTGTTTCATATGTCTTTTTTTTTGCTGCATATGTGTGAAATGTAGCTGGATATTGGTAACCTCCTTCCACAATCGCCAAAACATTTGCTCTAAGAGATTGAAGATAAGCTTTGGTTCTTGTTTTCCAATATATAAGATTATTTCCCCTGAAAAGTGGTGGTATGATAGATGTTGATACATCTTGATTGCTTATCTTGTCAGATCCTCCTTCAAGAGAGTTGGATCTTACTTGATTGCTTTACATTTCATTTTTAGATCTAATTATTTTTCAACTAATTCCTTGAAGACTTTAAATTTATCAAATGCTTCATCTTTGTGTTTCAAAAGACTGATCCAACACATTCTAGAAAATTCATCAATGAATAATATATAGTATTATCTCCATGAGATGAATTTTTCTTTGCTGGTGCACACAAATCAGTATGTATAAGTTCAAGAGGCTTACTTGCTAATCCTTCTTTGGAAATGAATTGAACTCTGGTTTGCTTCCCGAATTGACATGACTTACATATGGTAATTTCTAGTATCTTGATGTAGGGTAGGTCACGAAATTTTTTTAGTCTTGCTTTGCTTATTTGAGAGAATCTTAGATGTCCCAACCTTCTGTGCCACAACCAATTTTCTTCTGCCTTTCTTAGGTAACATTGTTCTTGGACACCTTTCAATATGTACAGATTCATAGATGTTCTTGTTCCTTTTATTATGGTCTTTCCAATATCAATTTCATGAATCACACATTCTTGTGACCAGAATACCACCTTATTTCCTTGATCATAGATTTGGCTAACACTAAAAAATGTATGCTTTAATCCATCAACATACATAACATTACTAGATTTAACTTTTCTTTTATAAAAACGGATCCTTTGCCCTGAATGATAGTAGGTGAGTCATTTCCAAAAGTGAAATTCTTTTCTTTATCTAAAGAGTTGTATGAACCAGTTTTATATTTATCACCTGTCATGTGTTTTGAGCATCTGCTATCAATATACCATTGATTTTCTTGTCCTTCTGCAAACAATTCTATGCCACAACTTTTAGACTGTCTTCCTTTTCCATACCTTGGAATTTGTTGATAGTTTCCCCTCTTAAGATGTTGGTTGTAGTTTGCTTCTACATTCAGATTATTCATGACCAAAGTTATTTCAAATTGAGAATTCAATTTAATCTATAAGATATGAGAAGATATTATGGGAGTTCTTCTTGATTCCTATCTCATTCCTTTGTTTTCTTGCTTCTCTAGTCATGATAGTTTTGTATGCAACACATTGAGCAACTTTATGACCAGAATTATGACATGAGAAACATTGTCCATTAAAGAAGAAATTTATGTGACCATATAATCTTCTGTTGTTTTTTATGTTTTGACTAGAGCTTGTGTTGTTGTTCATCCTTGGATTGGAGTGAACATGATTTACCTGTGGAATGACTTTATTCTTTTGTTGAAGATTGTAGTTTTGTTGCGTGGGTTTTGCTGCATTAATGAAGCTTCCAGTGGTGGATGAGGAATTTTCTGGTTGAGATGTTTCTCCAGTGTATCCAAGACCTGTCTTCATAAGAGGAGATCGTTGAACCTTGATAATTTCATCCAAGGTTTCAGATCCTTTAGAAAATATAATATTCTCAAGTTCCTTTCTTAGAACTACTACTTCACATTCTAACTTCTCATTATGCTTTTCTTTTTCTATGAGTTGATGCTTCAAAGTATCTATGGATACTTTTAATTCTTGCAAGGAAATTTTGAGTTGAGTAATATCTTCAAAGAAATCCTTTTCTTGTAATGCATCCACAAATTTATCATTAGACTCAAAATCCATGAGTAATTTGAGAACATGATCAGATTCACCTTCTTCACTATTTGACAAGCCATCACTATCTTCATCAGTATAATAAATGTTTCTGCTATAAATTTTTGGTGGTTGTGTGTGGAATTTACATCTAAGCAGTCCACTCTCAGATTTGAATTCTTGTATGTAACAACACATTATGAATGGATTAAAATATTTGAAAACCTCTCATTGTTCAAATGAGAAAACTTGAATTACCCTATATTTGTACTCTATGATTTAGTCATTTGAATTAATTAATATATTACCCAAAAACAAAATGGTTAGGGTTCTGCACTCCGTAACAATGATTTTGGCTCTGTAGTTTTTTGTGAAAGCTATAGAGGCTTGGAATGTGTCATTTTTATTTACCTTTGTGAGGGGTACAACTTCAGTCCATCATGTGAAGAATTAAAATGTGGTTAGGATATATTTATGCTATCTAGAGGAATGTAGAATTTTGTCATTAACAGCTTCTAAGCCTCATTTTTCAAAGGGATCTCTAATGACTATAGGTTGCAAATGGAATATTACACACTTTTGGCATGTTTTTCGCTTCTCAATGTGAACACCATTGGTTAGTGTAATATAGATCTTAGGATCTTATGGGTTATAGTTTCATAAAAAAATTCCTCCAAAATTTATATCACACAATTTTCTGAAGACTTTATCAATCTCCTACTTCTTAAGGCACCTAAGAAATACACCATGATAGTTCTCTATGAACATGATGTCATTCATGAGTTTGTAGTAAGAAGACCAAAGCTCAAGGATTCATTTTACTTGGATTCCAATGGATAGGTAAGTACAATGATGGATATATTGCTTCAGTTATTAAATTGACTATACATTTCAATAAGGACATTGATTAGGTGCTCAGAATTATGCTAAAAATCGAAGTGTCAGAATCTTCTTGAACTCAACTTCAAATTGAAGAGCTTGTCATTCTAAATCCAATGATGTGAACGACACTTAAATCTGAGTTCATATGTAGAAGTTAAAGCAAGTCAAAGTACAAATTTGACTTGCCTACATGGTAGGATTAAGATGATGTGGCAAGGTCCTCAGCAAATAATGCGACGCTAAGTGGTAGCCTGCCATTGGTCCTTGAAAATTGCATATCGCAACGGTAAGTGGTTTGGGTTAAGAATTGACGAACAGATATTGACCCCAACATCGACAAGGTTGGGAGTTGCGATACGATGTGATCGCATATCACAATTGCAGAGGCAACAAGAATAGGCCCTAGTAAGGGATGGGTGCAAGGGTTGGGTTGTGATGCGATATTGGCCCCAATTGTGATGTGGTAAATCATAATTTCATATCGCAATCGCATAAGATGACAGAGTCCCATTGTTTATCACCGCCACACATCACCAATTGAGATTTTCAATCAGACCGACAGGATATCTCCCATGGTGCGGTGAAATTCTTGCCCAGTTAGTGGATTTTGGGGCTAGTTTGTAGTTTTCTGTCGGTTTTGGAGCATTTTGTGGAACAAATAGTGGGAGAACTGGGAGAAGTCATAAATTCTTTAGTTCTTATCCAAATTAGTTGCAAAAAGAGTCAATTCTAACAGTTTTAGCTATTATGAACTCATTGCGACAGGTTTCAAAGGCATCTGAGCATTGAAAAACACACTTTTGATGTAATTTGAGCATATAGAGAGACCCAAGCCATTAGAAGTTGGACCAAGGAAATGTAGCCCAAGAGGGCTGAAATCCTTTATCATGTGCTTTTTGTGTGTTTTATATTGATGTTCATTCCTATTACATTGCTTCTATTCAGCTTATGTTTTTATGTTAAATTGTTTATAACATTTACATAATAACTCTCATGGGAATCTGTGAATTGAATTTTTTTTTGAATCCTTAAGCACTTGAAAAATAAAATGATAAGAATCTTGGGTTTTATTCTAAATGGGGAATTAGAATAGTATTACTAATCTCATCCATTTTATATTAAGTTGGTATCAGAGCACTGGTTTGTCTTACTAAATTTTCTTTGTGAAAGAAGGATTTAATTGTTTGCAAGTTTATGTCATCCTCACAAGGTTAAAGCCCAAAATAGGTGAATGAAATCTAGTTGAAAGCCTTCAAATTGGGTCAAAGGGAAGAAGAGCAAGGTTTCCAAAGTCTTCTACACCAGTTAAAACTCAAGTTGCAGAAGTTACTGTTGAGATTCCAACACTAGTACAACCACAAGTTGTAGTTGAGTCTTTAGCGACCATGTCTCAAGAATGATAATCTATCATGACAGCAGATGAGAAGACCTTTAGAAAGGCTTTCTTTGATATGAAAGAGATAGTTAAGGTCCTCTATGAAGAGAGGAACAATAGACTAAAAGGAGAAAGTTCCAAGCCTCCCAATGGAGAAGGCTCCTCAAGAGGAGGCAATGGAAAAGAAGATAAAGGAAAAACAAATAATGGGAATGGAGACAAGCCTCCACCTACTTCTTCATCTTCTTCCTCAAAATCACATTCACACTCTTCCACAAATACCATCATGACTCATACACATCATCATTCTTCAAAAGGGGTTGGTAAATCACCTTTTCTGAAGCTTGATGTTCAATTCAATTTTCCTATGTACAATGGAGAAGTTAATGTAGAGAAGGTGGATAACTAGATTCATCAGTTGGAGGTGTATTGTAGAATTCAAAACCTTCAAGAGGATGATATCAAGATTTAGTTGGCTTCATTGAGAATAGAGGGTGCAACACTTGTATGGTGGGAAGAAATGACTTAAGGTGAGATCAAGAAACATGGTAAGATCTCTATTACTTGGTCTGACTTCATTGTTGCTATAGAAAGACAATTCTACCATTTAGCTCATGTGCAAAATTCCATTATGAATTGGAAAAATTTTAGATAGTTGAAAGGTCAAAATGTGCAAGATTATACTCAAACGTTTATGAAAATAGCTCTTATCTAGGAGTAGACTTAGAGTCACAAGGTACCTTGTTGAAATACATAGGAGAGTTGCATAGCTATCTTTGACATACTATTCTTATGTTCAGTCCCATGAGTCTTGATGAGGTCTGTGTTCAAGCTACACAGCTCGAAGCAAGAGGGAAAAATATATAGGAAGAAGGTAAAGGGAAGAAGTTTAAGGGAAAGAAGAAGAAAAAATCTTCTATTAAGAAAGAAGGGGAGAGACCCATGTGTAAGAATTGTTCCAAGGAAGGACATGATGAAGCACATTGCTAGAAGATTCATCCAGAATTACTACGGAAGAAATTCAACAATAAAGGGAAACATAGGACCAATGTTGTTTCACAACAAGACTTGGGTTAGAATCAGTGGATGAAACAAAATTGCAACCACAGTCACCAAAGGAAAAGTTCTGGAAAAGGAAATCAAAGAGGGAGTCGTAGCAAGTACCAGTGCAACAAATAATACCCACGCCATTTCAAATTAGGAAAAATGAATAGAGCTATTCCATATCCGAGTCATTTCCAAACATATCAAAATTGATACGCTAGTTGACAGAGGATCGTAGGCCAACTTAATTTCTACGGATTTGGTTAAGAAAATGAATCTGGAAATTGTGCCCCATCACAAACCATATCCGTTGGGATGGATAACCAATGATACTAAATTACAAGTCACACAAAAATGTATTTTCAGGTTTTCAATCACCACTAATTTCATTGATGAAGTTGAATTAGACATTGTGCCATTGGATATCTCAAGAATTATGTTGGGAAGTCCGTATTTGTATGACAGGAAGGTTGTTTCCAAAAATTTGAGAAGAAATACAATTTGTTCCAAAACAGAGTGGAGTACATTGTGAGATCCCATCAAAGGAAACTTAATCTATCTTTGGCAAGCACAAGTGAAATGAAACAATTGGTTAATTCTAGCAAGAGTCTCTTGCTCCTCATGATCAAGCAGAAAAATGACATGAAGTAGGAATCCTTTGCAAGCTGTGATGTAAAGCTGAAAGCCGAATTGATTGATGTGGTCAATAAATATGGGGACATGTTTAAAGAACCAAAGGGACTAGCAACAAAAAGAGGAGTTCAACATGAAATTCAGCTACAATAGAATTGTCCACTCCCAAACATTGGTATGTATCTAATGTCAATTATGAAAAGTTTAGAAAGTAAAAAACAAGTCCAAGAATTGTTAGATAAAGGGGTAATTCATCCTTCTACTTTTCCATGTGGTTCACCAATTGTATTGGTACCCAAGAAAGATGGAACCTGCCACATGTGTGTAGATTATCAAGCTTTAAATAAGATCACAATAAAGAATTGATACCCACTACCCAAAATAGATGATTTGCTAGATCAGTTGAAAATTGTAAAGTATTTTACTAAATTAGACTTGAGAAGTGGATATCATCAAGTAAGAATAGATGAAGAGGACATACAGAAGGATGATTTTAAAACCAAACATGGATTGTCTGAGTGGCAGGTTATGCCTTTCAGTTTTTGCAATGCTCCAGCTACATTCATGAGAATTATGAATGATGTTTTAAGATCATTTATTGATGAATTTGTAATTGTCTATTTAGATTATATTTTGATATTCAACAAATCATGAGAAGAGCATGTCAAGCATGTTAGGAAAGTGTTGGATGTCCTGAGAGAATAACAATTATTTATGAAGATGTCTAAATGTGAATTCGGGAAAACTTCATTAGCGTATTTGGGCCACATAGTTGAAGGAGGTGAGTTGAAGATTGATCCGTCTAAAGTTTCAGTCATTGTGAATTCGCCAATACCCAAATCAGTCACATAAGTATGGAGTTTTTCAGGAGCAACATAGTATTGGGGGAAGTTAATTACCAATTTCCCCTCCATAGCATCTCCACTACATTTGTTGACCAATGTGAATGTTATCTACTACTGGGGAGGCAAATAGAAAAAATTATTTGATGCTTTAAAACAAAATATCAGTTCAGCTCCAGTGTTAGCATTACTGGATTTGAAACAATCATTTGAAATACAAACAAATGCAAGTGACAACACCATGTGTGTAGTTCTTTTATAGCATGGTAAGCCCATTTCATTTCATTTTGCGATTTTTAATGGTTTTGTTATAAACTATCCTACATATGATAATGAGCTTTATGCATTGGCACAAAGTGTGAAGAAATGGAAGCATTCTTTGTTGGGAAAAGAAACCATTATTCACATCATTCATCAGCCTTTGTAATATCTACAATATCAAACTAAATTACAGCAGTCAAGGCACTTTCCTTGGATGGGGTTTTTACAACAATTCCACTTGGTAATCAAGTACAAGAAAGGCATTTATAATAGAGTTGCTAATATGCTTTCTAGACCAGTTGTAAATGTAGCCATTTTACTCAAGAAGATTTTTGTTTTGCTTGCAAGTTATGTTGAACAATACGCATAGGATGCTAACTCTCAAGAGGTTTATTTAAACTTGAGTCAAGGCCACCAAGTTGAGGAATTAGACTACCACATTCATGATAATCTATTGTATCATTTGTGAAACTTTGTGTTCCATGGGGAAAAAAGTAAATTACACAAGGGAAGTGCACACTTCACTTATTGCTGCACATTTCGGTGTAAGTAGAACAATGGAAAATATTTAGAGGTATTTTTATTGCCCTTGTATGCTTGAAAGTGTGTCATGTTTTATAGGAGGTTGTTCATTCTGTGCAGTCAATAAGCCTAGTGATAGGAAACTAGGATTGTACGCACCACTTCCAGTGCATTCACGACCATGGGAAAGTATTTCTATGGATTTTGTAGGTCTTCCTTTGTCAAGGAAAGGTCATGACTATTTGTATGTAGTTGCGGATAGGTTCAGCAAGATGTGCATGTTAATGTCTTGTAAAAAGAAAGTTACAGCTGAACAAACAACTGAAATTTTCCTTTAGAATTTATGGGTTCATTTTGGATTGCCTACTTCTATTCTATGTGATCGTGATTCTTGATTTGTTGGGAATATTTGTTCAATTTTATGGAACTTGATGGACACGAATTTGAATAAAAGTACAACCTTCCGTCCACAAACAGATGGTCAAACTGAAGTGGTAAACAGGACAATAATTCAATTGCTAAGAGGATATTGCAGCAAACATCCTAGGTTGTGGGATGAATCCAATGGTATGAACGAAACTCTAATTTGAGTTCGTATGCAGAAGTTAGAACAAGTCAAAGTTCAAATTTGAATTTCCTACATTGTAGGATTAGGATGATGTGGCAAGGTCCAATGGGTTCTATTCTGAATGGGGAATTAACACAACATTACTAATCTGCTCCATTTCAGATCATACATATATAACTTCTTATGTGTAGAGTAACAATTCAGTATCCAAGCCTTTCTATAATTAATCAATTAGGTCTAATGCTTTGCTATTAATAAACACATACGTTGACCACTAAATATGAATGTAGGTTTGATATTTAAATTGTACTCTTAGATTGTTGTCATATAGTTCCCTTTTCTTTTACCTAATTATTTTTGCATGAATGGTTACCACATAGCTAGATGGGACACTATTATCATAATGTGTTTTTTCATAATATCAATTCTAAATTATTCGATTTCTTCATAAATAATAAAGTATTTTTTTATCTATTTTTGGATAGTTCAATTCATCTTCTTGTAGACTAGTGCTCATAAATGAAATTAGGCACTCCTTCCCTTACACATATTTCTAGTTAATCATGACTACAGGGGAATGATTAGAGGAAGACAATTTCAATGAGAAGTCCTTATCAAAGTCTACACTATGCAAGGCAAGTTCTATAACTATGGAATCCTTAACTTTGTCAAAATCATCCTCTTTAACGTAGGTGCATTAGAACTATAAATCATTTTTTATCATTTATTGAAGAGGCTTGATGATCTCAATGAAGTTAGGGATGAACCCTTGTACAAAAATTAATATTTTTAGTGAAAAAATACATACTCTTCTTGTTTTTAGGCATTGGGGTATCCATAATGTATTTTATTCCTTTTGGATCTATTGAATTCCATCCTTCGAGACAACATGTTGATATATTACTCGTTGAAACAACATAAATTTGTTTCTTAAGGTTCATAGATATACAATATTTTCAAAATAGTTTGAAAATCTACTTCAGATGATGTCTGTGATCTGACCTATTCTTGGAATAAAATGTGATGTCATCCAATTATACCATCACATTCTCATGATTTTTCTTTGAACATGGTGTCCAAAACACATTTGAACATTTCACTTTCATTTATTAGTATAAAGGAATTTTATGTTATGTTTATGTCCCTCACTTCATATGGAATGTAATTTTTAATTTATATAGCTATTAAAACCTCATCGTATATGGAGAACCCATCGAATAATTAAAATGTATCATAACTAGAGACAAGTTGAAATACTTTGACATGTCATATCTGTTAAAAGGACCTTGATGTCACATTGCTGAAGCACCAATTATGTCTCTGGGAAATAAAGATTAGTAGGTTCATTAGTCATTGATAAGGAGTATTACATCAATTTTTGTTATACAATAACAAGGAGTAAAATGTCACTTTTTGCTTTACATTAAAATAGAGTAATAATCACTTTTTTCCATTCAATCCCAAAATCTTGTAAGTAATTTCAATCTCAAAATCTTATAAAAATTATCAATATTTTCTTATTGATTTTCATAATGATAAATTCACTAATAGAAAACTCAAAATTAATGAGAAACTAAAAAATAAATAAATTCAATGATAAAAAAATCAACTACTTTACATTAATTACTAATTTATTAATGTAATTTAAATTAATAATTAATTATTAATTTAGATTAATTTGTCATTAACCATTTTTTAGGTAACGTATCCTCTTCATCATTTTCCGAGATAAATGTAAAAAAAATGTTTATACGAAAGGTGAAAGGATAAATAGAAATTTGAATTGATTTTATAATTCGAATTCATTTCTTCAATAACCATTGTTTAGTGAGATGTGTATCCTCGTACTTCTCCTTTTGAGAAATGTACAAATAATTTTTTTATACAAAATGTGAAAAGATGAATAGAAATTTGAATGGAAACCAACGATAAAGGGGACATGCAAAGGACACCAAACCCTCGTGATAAAACTGGACACTAAACACTCATGATAAAATCATGTTGGTGGGAAAGGCCATTGTTTTAACCATTATGTTTATATATAATTATAATGTTTATATATTTTTAAAGGAAGAAAAGATTCATAGATTATATTTTGGAAAAATAAAATTAACTATTGTATTATAAGGCATAAATTTAAGAAGAATCGTGATATATAGAAAAACACTTAATATAAAAATTAGTAAACAAAATGTTATTCAAAGCTAGAAGATACAAATAAATCACTTACATTATGTCAAATTTATAGATTTTATAACATTTTCAACATAGATTTCCTCTCAATCTTCAAAGATGCTCTTTCAAGTTCCAATAGAAAATATTTGATAAGAAATATGCTCTTTTTCAATATTGAATTTTGTCACTTGATAAAAAACTTACAATGTTTTACGAGTTTCTATTAAGTTGATTCGATTAGCCTTTGCTTGTCCTTTCTTAACTTCTTTTGAGAATTGGACTTCTTTGTGACATGGGAGGTTTATATTCAAAGTTTCCTTTCCAAAATGACAAATTCAAAATTTACCATTTTATGAACTAGTTTAAAGTAGAGCTAATAAATAGATATATCAATAAAGCTAGTCACTCATGTCACAAGTTTACATTGTTTGATAGGAAAGAAGCAAGCCTTTTATTGAACATTGATTTAATAATTCTTTTAGCTGAAATAACAACTTTAATTCATTATTCAAAGGTACCATGGTGATCTCTTACAATAGTGGCCAAGAGCCTTCCTTTATTCAACACGATATTATGTGAGACTTGGTTATGTATTTGACAAAGCATGGGCCTATAAATAAACAAAAATGCTTTTTATGCCTCAAAAAGCAATTCTTATTCCTAAAATGTGGAAAAAGGTTGTAAAATGCACATTTTATGTTGATATTGTTTCCTTCCACACTTGTTCGGTACATATTTATTTCTCCTCTTACAATCGTTTCTTCCCATTTTTCAATATTGCATTGTTTCACTTGATCAAAAGCTTGCAGTCTTTTACATTCTACTTGCACATAATTTGATTTTGAATGTGTTGAGCTATGCATTATTATATGTCAAGGTACAATGGAAGAGAAGGATTGGTGTGATGCTTAAATTCCATAATCATCGTTAAGTTACTCAAATAGAATGTTTGATACATGGAAAAAAAAAAACAAACAAAACAAAACTCTACATGTGCATTTTTGTACCTTTTATGGTTGAAGAAATAATTTTCAATATTTTTTTCAGATTGTTCTATCCACATTGTTTAGAAAAGTTATGATTTTGCACAATGCTACATGGGGATCCATCTTAGATAAGAAAAGAGAGTCAACCTGATGAAGCTTCTTTGCAATTTTATTATATCTAGATTCTAATGCTTGGCAATGGCCACACCAGGGTGGGTATATATACGAGGAACATAAATATGTCAACAAAAGAAATATAGATTGAGTGGTTCTTCTCCAAGAAGGCACCTCTACATCATAACTGTTAAGGTGGTTGTAAGAATTGATTAGAATTATATGTCATGGTTGTTAATATAATTGATTGGAATTAAATGTTATGGTGCTTGTAAGGAAGAATAAGAATTAAAATAATTGTAAGATGGTTTATTTAACTGTGAATTCGATAAGTGGTGGAAAGGGATTGAGGGTGATAATTAATTACTACGGATAAAATTTATAGGGTATTTAGGCTTATTGATTTATTTATAGTTTTTAGCATCATGTGAGAAGTGTAAGTTATAGTTTTTAAAATGTTATGATTTTTAATTTAAGAAAGGAGTATTAATGATAATATTTTTGTTTGATTCTATTGTTGTTTTTAATATTTTGATATAAAAGGTTTTTTATTTTTTTGAAAGGTGTTAGTTGTGAAAGCCATTATTTAAAAATAAAAATTAATTTTATCCATAGAAAATTATGGAGTTACATTACATCAACCACTTTCAAAGTTGGGAGTCAATTTTAGGACTAGTTTCAATTCTTTAGTTGTAATAGTAATGATTTTCAAGTCTAGATGTTTCAAAGGGTCATCATTTTTAACTTTAAAAAATTGTATTAATATTAGTGACAACATGCTATCATGAAAATATTGAAATGGTTAGGCAACATGAATAATGTAATATTGAATAGGAGTTGGTGGATGAACGAGTAGAATTATCAGATTTAGATGTCTTGTTGAGGTGGATGGTTAGGTCTCCAACTTGGGACCACCACGAGCTAGATGAAACAAATACCTCCACATGGTGGACTTGTGTTGGAATCTTAAGCATTTGCTGGGAAGAGTATTGTTCGACCAAAATTAGAGCAAGGATGATCTCCTGCACATGGAGGAGCTTCACCTAATATATCAAATCATGGATGGTCAATCACAACATTTGGAAGTAAATCTACTCAGGGATAGTGAAAAACCATGTTCGACGAGGCCTGCACCTATTGGATGATAATATGGAATTTCTATGTCTCATTTTCATTATTATTAATCTTAGTTTGTGTCACAATATATAACTTTCACATGTGTTTTTAGTTTCTTTCTTTTGTTCCTATCGTGGATTTTAAATCCATTTTGTATCCTATGTAATTATCATGGCTAGAACCACCTCAATATATGACTCTTTTGGACTAAACAACACAACTCCAGACCAACCTTCTATATCTAGTGTTCGCTCAAGTGGGCTAGAGCTCGTCACTGTTTTGAAATATGACATGATCTATACATATATATTTCTATAATATAATCTTGCGAATACATACATACACACACACACACACACACACACACATATAAATATATATATAATAAAGAAATTAAAAAATAAAAAATTCTTATGGTTAGAACATTTTATTGGTGTCAGCCCTCCTAGGAGCTTTCTTGGAAAGTCCTTAAAAAATGTAAAGTAAATGTGATGACAAGGTTCCATGTTCAAACTCCCAGTTTCTTACCCATGGTCATGTGTTGGGTGGTAGCACAATTCACTTTTGGGTATGGTGGTAGAGATAAGAATATACATCATATCATATGAGTATGAGGCTACCCTAGTTAGTGATTCCTATAGACATTAAAAGAAAAAAGAACATAAAATGAAATAAATGTGTAATCACTTCCTTTCTTAACACATACACACACACAAGATCATATCTAACAAGCATAAATCCATATTAGTTTGCATCTATTAAGCACCAAGAGGGATTAAATCTTTGGAGATGAAATTTTTAAGTTTTGTGTTATCGAAGAGGTTTGCAACTAAAAATATTTGATCCATTTGGACTCTTAATAGATATGTGGTTCATATGGATCTATGTTGATAACATTATCCTTTTTTTTAACCATATTTATTTCATTCCAATAGAAATATTAAATTGTTGATCACATTTTACCAATAACCTATTGACCTCACTCTTACCATCGTTGTTGGCTAGTAGGTAATTACCAAAAAAGATATCACACTAGTAGGGGTGCTTTTCCATCAAGAAACAAAACAAGACATAAGCCCAATACACTAGAATAGTTAGAATGAAATCAAGAGACATTATGCATTAGATGTTACCAAAGTTTGATTGTCCAATCCTAAACCAGGTGACGGTAGACGTCGAAAGTCTTAATGAACATGCTTTTCCATATAGGCTAATCTACCTTCCAAGTGGTTCAAATTTTCCTGAAGACGCCATTGTCCCCTTTTGTAGACTTACTAGTTTGTCGAACACATTTGAACTTATGACTTTTTATAAAGAAACACATATTCTTAATTATTAAGCCTACCAAAATTTTATATATAAATCTAATCCAAATTATTTTTAAATTTTTGCACTACATATATTTATACGAGAAGAATACAATTCACATAACAAAACTTAAAATACTACTCCCATATTAAGAATCAAAACATTTTTAAGCTACACCTATAAATTATCCATAAAACATCGTGGCGTTAGACAGTGAAAGACATGGAAAAAGAGAGAAATGAAGGGCAGGAAAGAGTTATTTCGAAGAGAGAATCACCGATAAAATAGAGGTGCATAAGATCGAGACTTAAAAAAAAAGGACAAGCAGAGCCATGATAGTATAATATAACCATAATGAAACAAGGGAGGCTGCATCGCAGCTAGTCCCTGCCTTTTGCTGGGAGAGCCCTAAGTATCGGAGAACTCATCCATATAATAAAGGACAAAGGCAATCAACGAAAGCCAGATTAGCACTTCCCTTGCAAAGTCAACAAAAAACTAGAAATAGAACAAGGCTGATCTCCAGCACTCCACGGCTCATAAGGTCCTTGCCTGCTTGCTCCTTTGCTTATGATGGAATCCCGGATAAGAACAAATTGATCAGCTATCGCTCCCTTGCGTTAGTATACTTTCTAGCCTACTACAACTCCTTTCAGTTTACTTGCCACCGAGTATTCGCATGAGAGATTATGAAATTCGCAATAAGAAAAGCTCTCACTCCCACCTTTAATAAAAGAATACAAGATAATAACTCCCTTCCTGGCTGGTTCTTGTTGCTTGCAGCTGGCATTGTGTTCGGAACTTGCCTTACTAAAGAGTTTAAGATAATACGGGATCATAACAACGAGCAAGAAAGAATGCAACCTGATAAAACCAAATACCCTACAATGTAAATGTAATGCCACCTCATTGCAGCCTTCAAGACTAGTAAATGCAACCTGATAAAACCAAATACCCTGCAATCAATGTAATGCCACTTGGTTGCGGCCTTCAAGACCAGCATGGCTTGTAGAATGAAATTTAAACACGAGATACTCTGCAAAAAACACCATTGCTGCAATGATCTCTAGCACTCCATGTGGGAGAGGCAAGTACCTGTTACAAAGCACAACACAAGAAAATCAAATCTTCACAAACTTTAGCAAAATGACTAAATTTTCGAGCTTTGTTCCCTCAATTTATTTCTAAAAATCGATAATCTAAATCATGCTTCATGGTTCAAATGTGCATTTTTCATTCTTCAAATGTTCAATGAACATCAAAATTCTTAATCGAACAGTACATTGCATTTTCATTTGTGGACAATAGTACATTAATGATACTAGTTCTTTTTTGTCAGCATCCGCTAGCAAAAGTGCCCCCAAACCGCTTATTACTCCGATACTACAATCCAAAAATAAAAACTCCGAGGGTCAACAATTGTTTTCAGCCAGCTAGCAGCTCTACATTCCTCATCAGCTAGACAACGAGGCAATCCACCAACCATTGTAAACCGGTCAGCCATACACTTATAATAAACAAGGCAGCCTAGCCCAGGCAACCATCCACTATAAGCCAGCAGGCAGTCAGACATGGCAGGTCTAAATTCCAGCTAGTAGAATAAGTGCCTAGGCTTGATAGATCGGTGAACACGTACTTTCCCCACCAGTAGGCAGGTATCTGGTCTGTCGGTAAGGGACCCTCCCTGGGCAGGTGTGTTGTCCAGATGCGTAGTTTTATAAATGTAATGAAACGTAATAAAGCACGTGTTGGGCTGGCTTGGCTCTGTGATGCATCATAATGAATCAAAAATCATGTTATCTCTCTTTCGTTCATCTTGGATGGGTATGGCTGTGGATACTCATAAGTAATAAGAATCAATATTGTTTTTTGGCTCAGAGTAAAGGCATATCAAAAAGGTAGTAAATAGGAAGTATAAACAAAAGTCGTTCTTTATTGACATTCTTTTTTAATATACTCTACAAGATTTTTCATAGTGGCAAATATATGTAAAGTATCAAAGATTTCATGTATGTCGAGGAGTGTGTTAATAAAGTTAAAAAGAAAACAAGTGGAACCCAAACAAATCGAATAATATATTTAAACTCAACCTTAAGAAAAGCACTTGTTAGTAGGAGTTTGCATGCCTTTCACGTGTCAGTAGCAGTGCATGCATTTCCCACTAGGCCAGAGTAACCACAATTACATGTTATTGCACTCGAATCCCTTTAGTCCGCATTCCGGTAAGAAGGATAGGATCTGGAAGCATAGGAGTTGAATTAAGATCAAATGCTAGCGAGCACGAATCCTTTGTTTGTTTAGCCACGAATCCCTCTTCTTTTGTGTTAATTGTGAATCCCTTCTTGAAAGCCTTCTTCCCTACTTCCTTAACCTAGAAGAGAGCAAGAGCTGCAACAGAGTGTTCCAGAAGGGTAGGGTGACGACCCTTGCTGAATATCGAGAAGGATGTGGTTTTTGAAGGAGAAGAAAGAAAGGATGTTGATGTAACCATTCTGAATCAAAGTGACGCTACTCATGCTTATGCTACTACCGGTGGATATCCAACTGGCTAGAGTCACAATACAATGCGCATGCAAGGAAGGTTCATCCGACCAAATGGCTCTGCTTTATTGAAGTCTCACGAAAGTTTTGTATCTGCACCACTCGAAGAAAAAAACTGTCTAAGTCAATGTGAAGTATGTAGTTACCAAACCAATTGAGATTGCCAGAACCATGACACCATGCTTGCTTATTAAATTAAATTCGCAGGCAGTTTCTGAAAATTGAAGATGAGATGAGATGGAAGGTCACAAGAATAAGGTATTTTCAGGGAGTTTTCACAGATATGGTCTTCTCTCTTTGTTTATTCATGTTGTCACGCTATTCCTTTTCTTATATATTGCATCACTCGTGCAGATCACGGTACTTATGGCCCAGATAAATCGAATAAATGAGGAGAATCAGAAGCTCAAATCTATGTTGAATTTTGCGTGTTATAGATATAACCACCTGCAGGAGTACATCAGGCCTATGTTGCAATAGGGGAATGGCATTGATGGGAGCCAGGTATATCGTACTATTTTGTTTTGGAAGCTAATTTCATTTCAGGATCATTAGGGTTGGGGAATCTCAAAATTTCTTAACATGGTTTGCCTTCTAATTTCATAGTTATTCAGTCGACATAACTCAAGAAAAGACAAACTGTGGCGAAGGTTTATTAATGTCGACTCCAGTAGCGTATTTTCGCACCAATCTGCTCACTATAGGGGTGATCGTGAACAAAGCAGAGAAAATGTGGAGAAGAATGCCATGTTTATGGAAGATCAGCAGCTGCCTTCAAAAAATAGGAATAATGGGATGATCGATTCATTCATTGAACAGACGGAGGAGTCGCTGAGAAAGAAGCCTCAGGTGATGACCAAGGGCTCCGCCAAACACACCGTAGAAGAGCTGCCCACCGACTATCAACTGTTTCTCTTGCTCCAAGTTTGCATCCTGGGGCATATATGAAAATGGGTAAGTTTTTATTACTCCATAAATACCTCAGATGTAACTTGCTAATACATAATACCTGATGTAACTTGCTAATACATAATACCTGTTTGTAGACAAACACCAGATCAACCGCAGCAAAGGAAACATCAGCTCCTCATCCTCTCAGCATTTGTTTCTAGGTAGGCAGGTACACTCTGCACTTTGTTGTCCTTTGAGTGTCAAAGTTGCTACTGCTATCGATCTTAAACATGAGATTGTAGCCCTCATATTGGCAAGGTATCCTAAAATCAAGTCATCAAATTGGTTGAAATATTCAACTGTGTGTTTGTGTGTGTTTATATACGTTATTAATCTACTAATTCCAATTCTATGTACTATTTATACTCGATGTCCAACGATATGAGTTGGCTAACTTTGTCTGGGCGGCCAAGCTTCGAATACCCATGAAGGTAGTTCAGTCTCCTTGCCCATAATTTGTCACAACAATTTTCACTCCTTTGCTTCTGCACAGATCTTTATTGGTACATCTTACATATAATTTTCATCAATATGAATTTGTCACACTAAAATTGAAATTCATCCATAAACTTAAGATTGAAAAATCAGGTGATGAAGGTGGATAATTATAGTAGAATTTGTAGTAGCCAGATGTGAAATAGTTTTGATGATGATGGTTACCTTGCAGCAGGCACCAAATATGGTTCCATTTCTGTATAACTGAGCGACAGCAGCTACATCATCTCCATTCATATTTATGCCAAAGAACCCATATCCACATGCTCCACTGGCGCAACCGCAACAAAGGAAGCATCAACAATAGTTTTGATGATGATGGTTACCTTGTAGCAAGCACCGCATCCAGTTTCATTTCTGTATAACTGAGAAACAACAGCTACATCACCTCCATTCATATTTATACTAAAGAACCCATATCCACACACTCCACTGGTGCAACCGCAACAAAGGAAGCATCAGCTCCTCATCTAGACAACCACTGGCGCAAGCATAGCAAAGGCAACAACCTCTTGGTTTAGACAGTTTTAGGACAGTTTCAGGAAGAGGCACAGACACATACACCTACATCCACCTGTAACACATGCAAACATACACCTGTGTGCACATGTAACGCATGCACACAAATAAAATCTAGCTGCCTGCTACAGTCACATTATCTAATACCCCATTGTTTATGAGTTACCATTTAATGCTTTCGATTAATACCAGCATTAATTTACCAATTTCATAATGCCAAGCAAATGCGAAGCAAAGATATAAAAATAGCCTATGGTTTTGCCTCCGTGCCTCGGGAAGAGGCCAAATAAGGTAGTGAAAAAAAAAACGCTATCAAATATGCAGTGTACTTGTAAAAATTTTTCTCATTTATAAAAAACTTTGCTCATTTGTAATTGTAACCAGTTTAAATTAATGTTAAAAGGCCACAATTCGATTACTATAGTCCCTGGCCATTGCCAGATGGCAAGGACTAATAATATATATTATGGAATATTTCTGGCTATATATACATGATGATCGATATCATATATGATTGGGAATAATTTAAACTTTATTCTCGTAAGGATATTCAGTGTCGAGGTCTTAATAATTGTCGTATAGTTCAACTCTTTGAAGAGGAGACTACATACGTGCACAAAGGAGATTGTAGAGAATCCCTTGAATCCATGAAAATGAGAGACTTCTAGCAAGTTAATTCATCATCAACATAAAAGCACAGGTTCTAGAGAAGCCACAGTTTGAAATGCATGCCTATGATGAGTTTAAATTATAACCAAAACCATATGAGTTGGAATTTGAAATGAATGTGTTATAACCAAAACCATATGACGCGGAATTTGAAATGAATCTATATCATGAGTTTTGTTGGAATTTGAAATGAATGTGTTATAACCAAAACCATATGACCCACAATTTGAAATGAATGTGTATCATGAGTTTTGGTTAGAATAAGTGATTTTACAATGATATACATATATATTTGACACCAATCTAACTAGAATTATATAAATTTTGTTGTTTATTTGTTAGTTGAAACAAATCAGCAATGATTTTCTTTACAGTTAAGAAATACATGAGTATTAATATGCATATACAAAAAGTGTTGAATATACAATTGATTTCCACCCAAAGTAGCAGCGTTTGAGGGTCCTATTATCCATCTCCATAATAGAAGAAGTGATAAAAACTCACAAAAATTCACTTCTGACTATTGATTGAAAAAATTGTATAAAGTTTTTAAGTTCAAGAATAAGTAAAGCCTGAGAAGACCTTAGAGTGGTTCAAAAATTATGAGAAAGGGGTAAAGGCGTTCAACTTATAGAAGTAGAAGAAGTAGAAGAAGTATACAATACATTAATCTGATTGATCTCATGACCATGATAGGATGAAAGGTCCAATCCAACAAGTTCACTACACTACATACCTCACATTGATTAGGAATCATTCCATATACTGAAAATGGGGGCATGGAAAACTGCAAAATTGTCAGAAGATCAATTTGAACAACATTGGTTTTATTATTGTATTTAATTTGGGAAAAAATTATGGTTCTAATTGACATTCCTAGATATATATCTTTGTTTCCAGCAACTCTTCCAATTCTAGCCTGCCACCTTCCATGCTAATGGTGTTTGTAATATCATTGACCAAAACATTGTTATCAACTAAAAATGGTGATAAGCCAAAGTATGTATTGAAATAAAAGAAGAGTTATGATAGCTTGAAAATCACATCATAATTTTTCAAAAGTTTGTGCTAAAATATTATTGAAATGTAGAGACCAACCTTGTTACTCCATGATATATTGATGCACCTTTAGAGAATCCATTACTCTTTTTACACCAACAATAATGATATTGATCAGAATCCAAATTCATGAATCAGAGACTAATTCTCTAGAGATGAAGATCAAAAATGTGTGTGCCATCTACGAGATGCAACATATTCTTTCCTTGTCGTGTGTTTCATTTCCTCCAGTTCTTTCTCATAATTTTTTATCTGTACATCTATACATTGTGGTATATCTTCATAAATCAAAACCCAATGTAGTATGCAAGAATATTGTATAGGATCAGAACTTATATTGAAGGAAACAAATCAAAATGTGGGATTTAAAACATGTTCATACAAGGAGATTGGTGGTGGTTTTTGGACCGCAGTATTTGAGAGTTGTGAGATCGTATTCTCTTGTTGCCTTCTCTTCCTTGTCATATCCACTTGCAAAATCAACAAGGCCATTTATCAGTTCTAGATTGTGAAAATAATTTTATGATATATGTGTATGTTACATTCATAGTGGAAATGAACATCATGCTTAATCAAATGTATTGGATCTAGGGAATTCATCACCCAGTCCTAAATGATCCCACTCGCTCTAACAAAGTTTTTTTAAGGCATTGGGTATTATCTGGGAAGTGTTATCACTCTGTAATTTTTGGGGTTGCAGTGTAAATCACAGGGGTAACCTTAGAAATAATATGGAAATTAGGAATCCAACCCTTCCAGTTTCAGAGATGGATCTCTCTTTATGATTTAGCTTTGTTTCATTGATGACATTGGGCTAGTTAGCATGTTTAGGTTTGGGTTTTTGTATTTTTGGGTTGAGATAATGGAATTAGGCCATTGGGAAATGTGAAGGTTTTAACCCCGTACAGAAATTACCTGCATACGAATTCTAAAACACAGAAAATAAACAATATGAGAGCATAACACATAAAACACATATACACAAAGATTTCCCCTGGATCCCAAAACTACGACTACCAGCTTGATTTTTCATTATGTTCCTTTCAGTGTTATAATACATATTTATACATGCCAAAGCATCCAATACCATGGATCGAAAACCATCGTGTCCAATACCATGGACCGAAAAACCATTGCGTCCAAAAAACATGTGCGAAAATCATGCGCAAAACCACAGGTGGGTCTGCCCATCCTAACATAGGGTCCAAAACCAAAATTTTCTGGGGCGCTGCCCTGGAACCCATAAAGTGGGGTTACGGGTATGCCTCAAACCCCCTGTGACCCCCCCCCCCCCCCCATAGGCGCAACGAAGGGGGGCTCCGCTCCTCCCTAACCCCTCGGTTAACTACGTGGGCTAGTGGCGGAAAGAATATAACACAACCCAACATTCTCTGACTTGTTGTTTTCTTTCCATGGGGGGGCACCAGAGAGTTTAGTCATTTTTCCAGCCCTAAAACACCCATTGTTTCTCTACAACAAGAGAACTTCTCAGAGCTCACAGATTTTGTTAATGCATCTGCAGTATTCTTCAAAGTGTCCACCTTTACCAGCAACACCTTTTTGTCTTCTATCATATCCCTCACAGAGTGATACTGAACATCAATGTGCTTTGTCTTTGAATGATATGTGGGGTTCTTTGCCAAGAAAATTGCACTTTGCCTGTCACAGTCTATCCTTATAGCTCCCGATACTAACCCCATACTTGAACACAATATCTGCAGCCAAACTACTTCCTTGCTTGCATGAGTGGCTGCCATGTATTTTGCATCTATAGTTGATAGTGCCACTATAGTTATTTCTTACTCATCCAATTGACTGCACCTCCAAATAGGTTAAACACATACCCACTTGTAGACCTTCTCTGATCTAGATCTCTAGCCCAATCTACATCAACAAAGCCACGAATATCCAACATTCCATCCAATCCTGGTCTTCCTTGGTAGCACAAACCATAATCACTAGTGCCATGCAAATACTTGAAAACCCGCTTCACTATTATCCAGTTCTCCTTCCCTGGTTTTGACATAAACCTGCTCAATACTCCCATTGCATGTGCAATGTTTGGTATAGTATAGAGCATTGCATACATCAAGCTACCGACTGCACTTGCATATGGAACATGGGACATGTCCTCTTCCTCTTATTGTGTCTTAGGAAACTGTTCAGCAGATAACCTCACACCTACAGGGATAGGAACCTTCACCGGTTTACTATCCTGCATATTAAACCTCTGTAGTGCTGTCTCGACATAATTCCTCTGGTTTAACCAGAGCTTCCTCTTTGCCTAATCTCTTCTAATTTCCATGCCCAAAATATAGTTTACAGCACCAAGATCTTTCATGTCAAATTTGGAGGACAATTGGGTGTTCAAATCCTGGATAATTTCCTTGTCATTTCCAACCAACAACATATTATCCACATACAAGACTAGATAAATAACACGGCCACTAATTAGTTTAAAATACACACAAGGATCCGCTTTTCTTCTAGTGAATCCAAGTCCCTGTATAAATGTATCAAATTTCTGATACCACATCCTTGGTGACTGTTTTAACCCATACAGAGACTTCTTTAACTTGCATACTAGTTCTTTCTTACCCTTCACCGCAAAGCCTTCAGGTTGTTTCATGTATATTTCCTCTTCTAGATCCCCATGAAGAAATGTTGTCTTCACATCCATCTATTCTACCTCAAAATCAAAAGCAATAGCGACAGATAAAAATAATCTAATAGAAGTTACCTTGGCAATAGGAGAAAAAATATCACCAAAATCAATTCCCGGTACCTGGGAATAACCTTTTTCTACTAACCGAGCTTTGTATTTCTCCACCTTTCCTTTTGCATTTGTCTTCTTCTTGAACAATCATTTGCTGCCAATGGTTTCCTTCCTACCGACAACTCCACCAGATTCCAAGCCTCATTTTTGTGCAAAGATGCCATCTCATTAACCATGGCCTCTTTCCAGAGTTTTCCATTCTGTGAATCTACTGCTTCCTTCACAGTTCTGGGATCATTGTCAGTAATAGATAAAGAAAAATTTGAACAGAAAGTAAATGGACTATACCTTTCCGGTTGCCTTCTTTCTCAAACTGATCTTCTCACACCCAGAGTTTGTGGCTCTTCATCTTCTCATTCCTCCTCTGCTATAGAGTCTGATTCTTCCTCCTTAAGCTCAAACTCTATCTTCTCAAGTTCTTTTGGTTGGACTTCATGTTTAATAACATCTTTTACCTCTCTCAACACCACATCTTCGTTGTACACAACCTTCCTTGTGACTGGGTTCCAAAGCTTATAACCCTTTAAGCCATCCTTACACCTAATAAAGATGCACTTTTCAGATTTACTATCTAACTTCGTTTGTTTCTCCTTTAGAACATGTACATATGCATCACATCTAAATACCATCAGATATGAAAGAGAGGTTTTCTTACCAATCCATACCTCCTTTTGAGTCTTATCCTCCAACGCTGAAGAAGCTGACCTGATGACCAAGTAACATGCAGTATCCACCTCCTCTGCCCAGAATTCCTGTCCTAACCCAACACCACTAAGCATGCTTCTTGCCCTTTCCATCAACATCTTATTCATTCTTTTTGCAACTCCATTTTCCTAAGGTGTATATGGAGTAGTATTTTTTCGTGCTATACCACACATCTTACGGAATTCTTCAAATTCCTTGTTGCAAAACTCTCCACCATTATCTTTCCTCAACACCTTTATCTTCTTTTATGTATGATTTTCCACCAGAGCCTTAAATTCTTTAAACCTTTCAAAGGCTTTAGATTTATTCTTAAGGAAATATATCCATGTATTCCTTGAGAAGTCATCTATAAATGATACATAGTACACAGACTTACCCAGTGATGGAACCTTCATAGGTCCAAACACATCACTGTGCACAAGTTCTAATATATGTTTCACCCT